>JAMKCH010045156.1:0-11451 GCA_023653785.1 Ophioderma brevispina | reverse complement strand
TAAGCATTCCAAATATGCCAAAAAACCCAGATTCAAAAAAAATTGAAGGGCGTTTCTTTTGGAAATTGTCCTCATGTCTCTTTAAAAAAAACGTATAATTTTTTGACACACACACACATACAAGATTGCAAATGGTTCTGCCAGCTTGCTGGCGGCCCACCAAAGTACAGCCAAAACTATGTTGATTTCTAAGGCTTCACAAATGCCTAACTTTTTGTGTCAAAAAAAGTTTGTTCACCTTCTAGTCATGGCTTAGGGGGAGAAATAGAGAACCGTCGTGTGGTCTTCCCCGTAAGTAACTGCCCAGCAGTTGAACACTGATCTCTACAAGCACCAAACACTGTACTTCCCACAACATAATTTTCATGATACCCCCATATCATGAATAGACCCCATCGCAGGCCTTTTCTAGTCTGCCTTGACTATAGTGTCATTGAAGGTGGAGGGTTTTCTAGTGGCAAAAGGAAACAACATTGCCTGATATGTGTAACAAAATTCCAATGCGATATCCTAGGTATGCAGGAAAACCCACAGAGGAATCGAAAAACCATCGCCCAACCATACCAGGAATGGTCTTAGCCACCGAATTACCACATAGACAGTTGGGACGTGATAGTCATGAAAACCAGGCTCCAATGTAGAAGCAAATCAAATGCCCTGCTGACAATAACATCGAAGTCCTCACTATTGAGCTCAGCTCGGTTAATAGTTACCTCAGAATACAAACCTCAAATCAGTAGACTTCAAGCACCCTCATTAAGCCTCGGGAATCCCACCAATCCTCAATTCTTTATTGGCGATTTCAAACAGCATGGTACCCAATTGGGGCTACAATGAAACTAATTAAAGACGGACAAACTGTCGAAGAATGGAGAGACAGTCAACATATACCGTCTCCTCCATGACCTCTAAGTTGCCGCCATCACTTTTATAGTGGCCGTTGGAAGAGAGGGTACAACCCAGATCTCGCTATTGTTAGCAACAACATCTCTAACTTGTGTAGCAAGATTGTTCTGGATCCTGTTCACTAAACTCAACATCGACCAAACGGTAGTCAACGCTGCAGTAAGACCAACCAAAGTGCCTTTTTAAGCATCGCTTTAACTACAGGAACAGTAGACTGGCATGGATTCACTAATGACTTGGGACCAGACGTGAAGAGGATGTCCAAACCCCATAACTTGACACTTTGCCCAACTAGTGAACAAGATATGCCGGAGATTCCATACCCGAGGCTGAGGACGGCAAGATATAAAAGGCCTTTCCAAGGAATGTGCTGAAGAAATATCAAGAGTATACTACCATGTTTGAAGATGACTCCTTTCTCAGCCTAAAACACTGCTAAAGGTGAGGGAGTTTTGGAGAGGATTCTCCCAGGAAAAGATCAAACCTGGCATACTTTAATTGAAATCCACCGAAGTATGACCATAAAAGCAAGAAAGCATGGTCTACCATCCCCGAAAGATTCAAGGGGATCAAACAGAACCTCCACAAGCAGCCCAAATGTTACACCCAAGCAAGTGCCCACAAATGACTTTTAATGCAAGTGCAGCAAGAAGCCTCAAACTAGATCAAACTAGACCGTAAAGGGTTTAGTGGCGACCCTGTTTCACCCGGCCCCTTCAACATGGAGAATTGGAATCCTGTATTGCTAAACTTCAACAGGAAAAGCAGTTGGCCTTGATAAGATCTCAACTGAGCAGCTGAAAATCTCGGCCCAGTAGAAAAGGAAGGTTCTGAGCTCTACAATTGCTGCCTTATTTCCCACAGGTTCACAAAGATCTGGAGAGGAAAGCATGTTATAGGCACTCTCCTAAAGGCCTGTCAAAGGATTCCTCTAATCCCAAGAGCTATAGACCAATATCACTCCTCAGCCATACCTACAAGCTCTTTGAATGTCTCTGTCAAACCGTACGCACTTTGATAGACGAACACCTCATACCAGACCAAGCAGGTTTACGGCCAGGGAAAATCAACAACACGTTAAGTACTCAACCTAACTCAAACAAATCGAGGATGTTTGGAGAAGGGACTGGTACCGGAGTTGTGTTCGTTGTTCTATCAGCAGCTTATAACAATGTTAATCACAGATGCCTACGTCCATAAGATTTTGGAACTCACCAATGGATATCCGCCTGACTGAGATAATCAAAGGATGCTTCAAACAGGATGTCTTGTTCATGTAGGAGCGAAGAAGAGTCGCTGGTGTAAGCTCAAGGAATGGATACAAACAAGGGAGGGGCTTGCCCACCTCTCCCCCTCCCCTTTCTTGCTTTTCATGTTTAAAATCTATACCAACGACAATGTAGAAGTGCAGGGAACTGTGTTTTATCTATGCTGACGATCTTGGAATTAGTGCACAAGATGCATACTTCACAGTTGTTGAAGAGAGACTTCTCCAAAGCTTTGATGAACTCCTCCTACTATGAGGAAAACCACCGACGTGCAAATCATCAAAACACAGGTGTGTGCTTTCCATCTACGCAATCGTGAAACCAAACGTCAGCTTAATGTAACCTGGTCCGGTACACCCTGGAGACTGTGAAGACCTGTCTACCAAGGAGTTTCCTTGGACCGCACTCTTTCTCTCTTATAAGACCCACATCAAGCAACGAAGAGTAAGGTAGGTTCACGCAATAATATCTTGAACAAAACTCACTGGCACAAGATTGGATGCTCGCCCACATACCCTAAGATCGACGGCCCTTGCCCTGTGACTTACTCATGTGCAGAGTTATATGCCTGTATGTAGGAACAAGATCAACAACCCATGCCAAGAAGCTTTGATTCAAGCATTAAATGCCTCCTGCCGGCTTGTCACGGGAGGGTCTTCGTCCACACCAAAGGAGAACCTATAATCTAGCAGGAATTGCCTCCACCAGACATCCGTCGTAGTGTAGAGGCATGCAAGAGCGTAGTGAAGCCCCTATGTGGACAGATAACCTGCTGCCAACCAGCCTTATATCCAGAGAGAGAGAGGTTTCTTACATAACAAAGTCCAACCTCTTGGAATCAGTCTCTAAGAGTATAAGAGAGTTGCCATGTGGAAAGAAAGACTTGCTGTCAACCAGGTAAACATCTATGTTATTGAACCTGGTGAGAATCTTCACCTGGAGCTTGACCCTATGGTTGAATGGCGATACCTCAACAGAATGAAACAGAACTGGACGATCTAAAGTTTCCTTGCAGAAGTGGGGCTACCTGGAAGCAGTCACACTACCTGTGATTGTGGAATCAGCACCCCAGACTATGGAACATCTCGTGGTCTGCCCACTGTTGGAGACAACACAGGACACAAAATAAGAAACTTGCGGAAGTCAGTGAAGCAGCAGACACGTTGTACCCGTCTCTGGCTGGATAATTGAGAATCAATTGTTTGGACAAGGATAAGAAGAAGAATGTATGGCTTGCCCACTAGGACATTCCCCAGTAGAAAAACTGTGCTTAATAATAAACCATTTTAAGCTTAAAGAGCTCTACTTTTGTGATGTCGTTGCTTGAGTGTGTTGTTAAATTAAGTCATAAAATAAGTGAATACCACCCCAGTTAATAGACTTTTTACAACTGTGGGTTATATAGCAAAAAAGGATAAATGTTGCCCATAGGCATACCAAGTAAATACCCTGCCCCCCATTTTGCACCACATGGCAAGATGATGACGAACCAACTTTGAAGCACAAGGGTGCCCTCATTTCCCCAAATGGGTAATCTTACTCTTTGAACCCATGAAAACAATATTACTTCCCAGATTCTCTTTGTTTCCTGATCTTGCGTGTATACTGATCTCTGAAAGCTTTTTCTCTCTGAGGGTCTGATGATGATATGCTTTCTCTCATATCCACTCTCTGTGTGATTTCAATCACACGGCGCATGCAGTTAAGGTAGTGGAATCGACTCTCCTCTTGACTTGCACTCCTCACGCAGCACACGCACATCCTGAATACCAAATTACATGTTGAAGGAATGCTTTGATATACATATGTATTTATGTTAATAAATAATAATTAAGATAGATTCAAACATGTGTACTCACAGGTCTGCTTGTTTAATTAAAGTTGCTGCTAGAGTTGTTCAGAGGTGGGCATGTGTACATAATATTAGCATAAAAGGGCAGAGTCTATGGGTAGCATCATCTATGCACAATTAACCATTTGCAGGAGGCCGTCACTACAAAACAGCAATCGGCATCACTTACTTGTTAAGCACGTCAATGCTAGGTGCCACCCAACGGTAAATAGAGTATAGGTGTACCTAAACAAGCAGCACTGGAGTAACCTCTAGGGTAGAGGCTTATTCCCTCTCTACCAACCACTAACTGTCAAACCTCAAGTTTGCCATAATATAACACCCAAAATGCAGTTGATTACAAGTATAACCTTTTACCATAGACTTATTAAAAGGGGAAATAGTGTTTCGTAGACATCAAAACTATCTGTACTTTGATAACAGAGGTCATTAGTTAGTTTTAGTGGGGGGGGTGGGGTCGGGTTGGGTGGGGTGAAGCCTCCAGGTTGGAAGCTCTTAGGCATGGGCATTTAATGACCCTAAGCTCTCTTTCCATTAATATACGGGAAATGCAATATTAACAAAACAAAACAAAAAAAAAAAAAAACAAAAAAAAAAAAAAAAAAAAAAAAAAAAAAAATTGTATGTCAAAAGGACCAGACAGGGAAGCAAGAAGGCATTGTTGCCTCTTAGGTCATCAAGAGGTCAGTCATAGCGCATATGTCCTCTCATCAATGATAAACAGTGTGAGATGTAATACTCCGTCGGCCATTTGCTTTCAAGCGTTCAGCAAATGAGATTGAATGACTTCACATAACAAATTCTAACTCAGTATTGTACTAGCCTCTGTTATGCATTGCCTTCAAGTTGTTCAACAAATAGGTGAATAAAAGCAAATTCCTACTGAGCATTTGCTCTAGCCCCTTTTTGCCTTTTCCCTTCAAGTATGTACACAAACAGACTGTGAGTGGGGTTTTGAAAAAATAGCTGAAACCCCCACCTGAAATAGTAGTAGTAGTAGTAGTAAAAACCAAAGTTTAAATCCGGTTTTTGTCCCAGCTAAGGGGGTTGGCCGGATGCACTCACATTCACAGCAAACACTGTTGTTGTGGCGATTTATTGGAGAAAAAAGATAATTGACCGGTGCCCTCCCTGACGTCAATGTGTGGATGGCCGACAGTAGCTCTCCAGAGCTGAAACGCCCTTGTATGTAGATCTTCTTGTTCGTTATACCAAGGGAACCAGCTACCCTCCTCATCGGATTTTCTTAGAAACACGATGGGGGTGACGGTTTAGCCGACGACAACCCGGACCCTGGGGACAGGTTAGTACTGGTTACCAGGTACCAGTAGCAGGCCCTCAAAGGATAACTGACCTGACCTGACAATATATATCATAAATCTGGGTTGGTACGATGTCAAAAACAGGCTGAACATGAAAGGAAAAAGCTAAAATTTGTACTTTTTGAAAAGCATATCAAAAAGTGTAAATCAGTTTTAAAAAGCTGAAATCTCTAAAGGCCCTCCTGACAAAAATAAGATTGAATATAATAGCAATGTCTAATGATCGTTTGCCTCAGTGCCTTTAGTGTTTGACCTCAAGAGATATCAATCAAACAAGATTACATGAATAGCAAATTTCTGAGCATTTGCTCTAGCCCCTTTTAGCGTTGCTTCAAGCATGTTCAACAAGATGCGATGAAGAATAGCAAATTTCTATTGAGTGTGTGCCCTAGTCCATATGGAATTTATCTTCACAGTGTGTACAATAATCCGGATAATTTTACTACAAAGCAAAGTCCTACTAATAGTGAAGTAGAATAGTCATAAGTTTCACCCCAAGATCGTGCACTTCTGGACAAAAAGCCATGAAACTTGCACAAAACCTTCATTGGAGGGATGTGAAAATTTCAGAAGGGGCGGTGCCCCAAAAATTCGACTACAATAATGACGTCATAGGCCACGCCCCTGTTTATACATATTTCGTAGTAATGTAAAATAATTACTTTCAATAAGGCCAAAAAAAAAAATAGTTTGTCCAAAGCTGATGAGTGGCTTGAAAAGTTAATGCGGGATGCGGTATTTTTTTTTTTTTTATTAATTTTTAACTCTTTGTGCTCGGCAATAAAATAATCAATGTGATGCACCCATGATCACTTTCACCTGGGCGTGTACATCTACCATGTTATCGATGCTTGCAGTAATGCAGTATCAACAGCAGCGATTTCCTGCCTCAGATCCACACATTGGATTTCCCCTTTTTGCCTTTTCCCTTCAAGTATGTACACAAAACCAGACTTGTGAGTGGGGGTTTTTGAAAAATACGAAAATGAAATAGCAGTAGTAGTAGTAGGTAAAAACCAAGTTTAAATCCGGTTGTGGCCCTGCAACGGGGGTGGCCGGATTCCACCTCACATTCACAGCAAACACTGTTGTGTGAGGATTGTTTATTGGAGCAAAAAGATAATTGACCGGATGACCTTCCTGAAGTCAATGTGCTGGATGGCCGCCATTAGCTCTCCGGAGCCGACGCCCTGTAGGTAGATCTTCTTTTCGTTCTACATTAGGGTGGGCTAACCAGCTACCCATCCTCATCGGATTTCTTAGAAACCCGTGGGGGGTGAGGTTTAGCCGCCGGAACAACCCGGACCGGACAGGTAGTACTGGTTACAGCGATTACCAGTTAGCGGCCACCTCAAAGGATACCTGACCCTGACCTGACATTATATATTATAAAAACTGGGTAGATGTCAAAAAACAGGCTGAAAAATGAAAGAAAAAGCTAAAAATTTGTACTTTTGAAAGCATAAAATACATAAATAAAAAAGCTTGATTTGGAAATCAGTTAAAAAAGCTGAAATCTCACAGGCGGACAAAAATAAGATTGAATCTCATAGCAATTTTACTGATCGTGTGCTCTAGTGGCCTTTTGAGTGTTTGCCTCAAGAATAATCAACAAACAAGATGAATGAATGGCAAATGTCGGAGCATTTGCTCTAGCCCCTTTTAGCGTTCCTTCAAGCATGTTCAACCAAGATGAGATTGAGATGAATAGCAAATTTCTATTGAGTGTTTGCCCTAGTCCTATTGGCATTTATCTTCAAGTTTGTACAATATCGGATTAACTTTACTACAAAGACAAGTTCCTACTATAGTGAGTAGATAAGTCTAATTGTTCACCATAATGATCGTGCACTTCTGGACAAAAGCTAGAAACTGGGCACAAACCTTCCTTGGGTATGTTGAAACAGAAACAAGATCAGACAAGGGGTGCCCAAAAATTCGACGACAATAATGACGTCAAGGCCACGCCCTTATTATACATATTAGTAGTAATGTAAAAAATAATTATTTCAATAAGGCCAAAAAAAAAAAATAGTTTGTCTCATAAGCTGATGAGTGGCTTTTGAAAAGTATGGGTATGCGTATTTTTTTTTTTTTTTTAATTTTAACTCTTTGTGCCCGGGCAATTAAAATATTCACAATGTGCATGCACCCCAATCTGATCACTTTTCACCTGTGCGTGTACAGCTACCAACCCATTGGGTATTCGAATTCTGCAGTAGGCAGTATCAAACATAGCGATTCCCTGCCTCAGATCCACAATGGAATTCCCCCAAACAAGATTTCAATTGCATATCTTTAAGAAGTTTTGTTCTTATCAGTTTTGTGGAGGATCCATTGTTTATCGGAATCAACTTTAACTTTAAGAATAACTGTATCCATCGTTACTTCCGAAAGCATGAACCAAAGCACATGTATACGCGACGTCTGCAATTGACCATTGACCCGACACACTAGTAAATATAGTGCGCTTGAAATACACGTAAATATACCTGTGTTGATTGCGTCGATGTGAACTGAGCGGAGAAGATTTTGAAAAAAACGGAATCATATATCAATGGATTGGACATCGATAAAACTCTTAATATTTAGTTAATGTATGGGTCTTCCAATTTGGATTTTGCGATATGCAACCGCAAACCGCACGTTCTGTGCCAGAGATCCCCAGTTTCGAGCCTGCACACTTTACCGGAAGTATATTGCCTGTATTGGGTGGTGAGTGTATTCACTTCATCACGTCTGGTGCCAAGAAGGATCGGGCTCTGCACTCACGTCAACGTTTAAAAATAGTTCACCGCCGAGAGTCGCAGATTGCGTGAATACGTGCATTTCACATTTCAGTTTTCAACAAAAATTCGGAGTTTATGACCTTTTTTTTTTGAAACAAAAAATAAAAAGTTTTTAAAATCTTTATAACTTTTTTTCAATTTTCGGGCGGGCGTGAAATTTTACAAACGCGCGCGTCAGCCTTGAGACAAACCATTTTTTTTTGGCCTGACTATAATCATATCAAGTTTGGTATTCCAAATTAAGATTGAGAACAGTAGTAGAGTGTTTCTTAAAATGATCTAAATATTTTAAGTTGGGTGCAGCGGTCAGTTGGAGTCATTCTAAAGGTCATATGATACCATTGCCCAGTTTTGATGGTGATAACGTGTTAAGGCTGATGTCCAAAGTCTCAAGACATAAAATGTGATATCCCATTGGTCACCACTATGGGTATGTTGAGAAAATTGCATGGGAGACACCACACATAACTACTTTATTTGCAAGTAATAATGTCCAGAACACACCCTTGTATTATATTAGGCTAGACGCACCCAGTAATAGTAACTTGAGGTTTCATGTATAAATTGGTCATTTTAAATTGTAGAATTAAATATTACTTGCGATTATTTTAAGGTTATTGATAGGTCAGTCAAATTAGGGAAACATACTGCACTTATTAAACTTAATGCAACACTTAATCTATTTCTCCATGAATTGTATGTTGGGAAACCTTTAAGAAAACAACAATCTATTAATTAGTTTACCAAAATTCAAACGTAGTAGAATATGTACAGGGGGGAAACGGTTTATACAGGGGTCAAAATATTGAAAATGATCGTAAAATGAGTGCAGGAAAGTATGTTCATCGCCTTTTAAGGATTAAATGGTACCTGCCCTATAGTTTCCCATCTGGAAGTAGTACTTTTTAAAACTGGTATGAGGCAAATAGGTTCAATGTCACAACGGGCTAAAATTTAAAGATTTACCAGTATTTTATAAAATTTATGTCAAATTTGTTCGTCTCTGGTTGGAAGCCCCAAAATATACTGGTTTGCACCATATCTAATCTTTTGTTGCATAATAGAATGCACATGTTACTGGGGCTATGTGAGGTCACTAACTTAACCTATTCTATATTGAACCGTCAAACAAAGAATCTATATCGGCCTACAATTTAGTATCTATATAGAACCAAATGACAAATTTAAACCATTTGGAGTCACTTGGACAAATTTATCCAAGGATACCTTGACTGGTTATGAGCCTATAGCCATATCTTGTAATAAAACTATAATCACCGAACCCTGTCGAACTTCCCTGTTAATTTGAACAATTCCAATTTTGTTACCCCTGTAAGACACTTTGACCCCCCCTATTCCTACATACTCCCCAGTGGTCGATTTTGGTTTTAATTTAGTATTATTAGTCAATTTTGCAGTAATTAACACAAACTATAAATCCCCCAACGTTTATATATTGCTTTTATTGGTACATCTTGTCAAAAGCTGTTTGTTTTTAGTGGAAGTTTTGTAGTGCTTGTTTTAAAAAGCATGAAATTTTGTTTGCAGAGATTTATAACAATAGGTCAATGCATGGTTAATATTTGTACCAAGTTGATGGTTGTCGATTTTCATCAAGTCGGTCAGTGTGGACACAGGGAGCTTGGGAACTAGCTAAAAATGTCTTCAAAATCATTCAAATGGCGCATGGCATTTCATCTTAAATTTATTCGTCAACCACAACACAATAATAAAATAAAAATAAAACAAAATGATAATAATATTAAAATAAATAAAAAAAATATACATTTGCTAAAAGTTAATAGCTTTTGAGTTCCATGAGATAAAACATGGATACAGATGGCATTATAAATTAGGTTAAAATATTCAATCAAAATAAAAAAAAAAGTATATAATTATATCAAGTAAAAATAAAATAATAGTAATAATACAAAAAAGTACACAAGATGATGGTCAAACAGAAGAAGGTCAATCCACTGATTTTTCCTGTCCAAAAAGCTTGTAATTATTTGTTCAGAATTATCTGGCATTTGGCATTAATGAAACCACGAGCCATTGGATACAAATGAGGATGGTGTCAGTTCTACAAGATACCTATATATTGGGTAGGATTTCTTGAAGGGACCTTGTAACCATTGAGGCCAAGTACATTTGACCTGACACATATCGAACCTGCTACAGAAGTACCAACAACTATTTCAAGGAATACCCTCCATTAAAAAGGAAGAATACCTTGAAGCACCGTCATTTCTTTCTATGTTCAAACTGTAGAAAATCACGTCCCGGGACTTTGCACATAATTAATGAAATCTCTTAAAAGTAAAGACGAACAGTAAAACACCATATGAGAGCATATTTTGAGAGTTTTCTTGGTGCCTGTCAACAGCAGTATATAGAAAACCCTGCTGGGCCTCCAAATAGAAATGGCATCTGTGCTGTGGAATATGATTGGAACATTCTTCGTGGATCATGTTGGACAACAAGTCTTGTAGAGCCGGTATTGCCGGGTTTGAAACTTCTAATTCAATTCAGACAGCTGGCACATGACATGACCTGGCGCAACCATCAAGCCTCAGCACTTTATACTTGGGCAAAACTTCACAGAATGTTTTGGCCAGCTCACAAATACTTTGATGGATCTTTTTTCCTAGATTTGGAGACGTACATGATGTAACCTCGGCAAGGCGGTCTAAATTATTTCACCACCAATCGGTGTAGTGCTACAGGCTTCGTTGTCATTGGAATACAATTAAAAAGACGAGAGTATTGGGCGTTTGAGTGATGTAATATGTAAAACGGATTTTCAGTGCATATCGGGACATCTTGAACAATACTAAGATGATCACAAAGAGCCCCCACCTTCCAATACTGTGATATCATTTCTTGATTTCATATATTGCTTGATTGTGATCTTGATGTGCACTCGCTATCACCAAGACTTTCGTGCTATCCACTCGAGTGGCTTTGGAAGCACGATTACCCTTGAGCTTTGGCCAGGAAACCGTATGATTTCAATTCCATGCATTAAATTGTTTCCTGAAAATGTCCGAGGGGATTTTGAGATATTCTGGCTTATCAAAGACTATGATAACGTTCTCCCGCACGCCATCAAAGAATATTCAGCTCAAGATCCTCTGGCTGGAAACTGCTAGCTACTGCTCAGGATGTTCACACTCCTGAAAAGCTATTGTAGACACGTGCTACCATGTAAATTCGGAACGTACACACAAAGTACTCTTGAGTTACTCATGTTTTAGTAAAATCCCTTTTGCAAACTTTATTATTTTTCCCATTAACAGATCTGTAACCATCAG
>JAMKCH010045155.1:0-12159 GCA_023653785.1 Ophioderma brevispina | reverse complement strand
TTTCAGACTGAATTGATATACGTGTAATGATTTAATTAAAAGTAAAAATTATGTACCAGTTATAATGAACGGCGGTTCATTCATAGTATTTTTGGTATGAACCCTAATTTATTTTCACAGATTGCTACTTAATAATTCAGTAACAGAAAAATTACAAGTTTGAGTGAAAATGTACATATTGTGACAGAGCAAACTGTGATTTGTGTTTGTAAGTGGCTATTTTTTGCGTCCACATAGATATGCAAAATTTTATTCTACCTAGACCAAAGTGCGTCCCCCTTCGAAAAAGTGGGTCAGATGCAAAAACGCAAACTAATCAACCCTGTATCATGTATTCCTACATGTAGGTTCTAGATCTTTGCGAGCAATTGAAGAAATTTCTTCCCCTCAATTAAATATTATAGAGATGTTGTATCAGAAGAAAAGTTCATATTCTAATTCCCAAGTGAATTTTTGCCCAGGAAATGTTCCCTTAATTGATTTAAATAACAATAACTCTCCTAAACAGCTGCGACCAATCCGATTATTTGTTAATCAGATGTTTGGTGGATTGATTCATGTGATATGACTTGTGAGGGGGAAGAAGAAAAAAAGGGGAACATTGATTGGGTCACCTACATGTACGGTTAAATAGACCAAGCGTCCGAGAATAGGACAGTGACCAAGTGTCTGAATAGCCGTAGGAGACTGAGATTAGCTAGGGTGAAGATTCTTTGTAGCTAGCTTAAAAATCAAAGGGATTTTGCTTCCACATTGAGGAAAGAAGCACATCCACACAATATGCTAGGAATGTAAAGTTCAGGAGAAAAATTAAAAGTCACTCCCTTCGGAAATCTTTTGATTACTCAGCCTAACTAATAACAATTTAATAAATCTTTTGTGTGTTTGTTTGTTATGTTCCCCGAGTCAGGTTTTGTACCATGGCGAATTTTGCTTAAGTAATTCTGAAAACCTATTCTGTGATCGGAATGTAATGTGTGGCATTATCTCGAATGCGCATTCATCCTAACATTTTAAATTAATGTAACATGTCATTAAGTTCATACAAATTCTAAACCAGTACACAGGGGTGGCAATCTGGCATTTCAAACCAATTAAGAGGATGGACCAATTTATGAAGTTATAAAAAATTAATAGTTTTGACCTCAGGGTGTGTCTATTCGGTATCCCATACAACGAGTTGAGGGATATACGTAGGTTTTGTCTCTATGGTCGATGGTTGCGTGCTTGGGGAAGAAATCTGATGCTTCGGTGGGTGATAGGAACATGATGTTAAATTTTGGGGAAAAAGTTTTTGTTTTTTTCAAAATTTGAAGGAGGGGGAAGGGAAAGGATTCTGATTTTCCACCCCTTGCCCATGTAGCCTAAAAAATGTGAAGCTAAAAGGAAAATGTGAAAAATGGGTAACCAATATGAGGCACTGTTTTCACAATGTATTTAAAGAAAACCAACATTTTATGTCCAAAGATGTACAGGGTTCAAATGAAAACTACTAGCTTCTTCACACCTGGTCAATTTTTGACGGAAAAATCTGGGCTCCTGGGATGAGGTTAAATAGCGATTGTGTAGGTAATAATGCACCTTTAGAAAATCTTCAAACGGGGTTGTAATTCAGCATTTGGGTCAGAGCCAAAAATAAGTCATCATCAAAGGTGAAATTTTTTCAAAATTGCTTGTTGTGTGAATATTGTCATGGTTTGAGTAGCGTAATATTTGAAGTTCGGGGAGCAAACTGTGTAGTAAAAAATAGCGTTCGGTGGCGGAGATATAAAAAACAATTAAAGAGGCAATGCCTACCCTATCGATGTGGTGGGACGGAATGTGAAAAAAGTGATATAATTAATAATAATAAGATGGTAACAATTAAAATTGTTTTTGAATTTAAGGGGACACTTAGTAAGATAATGGTGATACCAAAAATATGTGACATTGTGTTTCTAGAAATTAAAAAATACGAAAAATAATAAAATAATTCCGTCCCACCACATATTTTGTAAGGGTTTTTTAAGTTCACGAACAAACAAAAAATATAAATTTCAGCAAAACATGTTCAGACCATTCAAATATTAAGGAAACTAATATTCTAAACAAAGAACATCATGGTTTTAAATCTTATATGATTTTGGGATGGTTTTATTGTTTTGAGTTCCTCATTTTGTGTGGGACGGAAAAGCAATTGTTAGTGGACGGAATAACACATGGAGGGGCCGGAATGGTGCCGTTATCAGAGTTATAGATTTGTTTATGTAATCAAACCATCTCAGATTTTACAGTGAAAGAAACTATTAATTTGCCATAAATCATTTAAAAAACTCGAGAATACCTTGACTGAAAAACTTTTTACATTCTTTGAGCACTCAATCGTATGGCCCAACTATTATTGATTTTTCTTCTTTCTATTTTTATGGGTCTTCGCCTATGGTGATGATGTATGTAGACAACACATGTGGATCAAGATATATGCCTGGAACATCAGGAACTTCTTCAGTGTCTCGGAAATGGACTGGGTCAGGGGATTGGGTCAATGTATTTTATGACATTGAAGTGTTTCCAGGGGTGGTGGTTGAGATGATTGGGTACCATAACCAATGTTAAAAAAAAATGGCCAAGGTCAAGTCTGGGGGTACTGGAAGTGGCCTGGGAAAACCAGGCAAAGCAAAGTATGACCCCGTATAATATGTTCTTGGAAAAGATTACACCTCCCATTCCAGATGGGACAAGAGGTCAATGGTTACTTCATGTATGGTACCTGAGCAATGGGGGACATTATAAGGCAAATCCACTTTAAAATTTTAACAACGTACACAAGATTAAAGGATATCATGCTGAGAAAAATTAAGTGTTCTATTGGTGATTTGAAACTGCATTTACCGTGTTTTAAAGTGAACTGGATCATAAATCAATGCTTGTATTTAGGCCTTGATTAAAGGTTGCATGTAGGACTTAAAACAATGACTTTGTAATATTGTGGAATTAGCACTCAAAATTGGGTGATAATATGCAGTCTAAAACAACTGCTTCTAAGGTGGTTGTTTTTGATAGACCTATTGCGTTTGGTTATGCTTGTTCTCTCTGTATAATAACCCATAAATAGTGAGTAGTATAGAGTAGGATATTATATGACACAGAAAACTATCTATTTCCCAGTTTCAACCATTTGTAATTGTATTATAATATAAAACAAAAAGAACAATTTAAAGAAATTTTCAAAATTCATATATATTTGCGTAAACCATGGTAACAGATTTGTTTTTTGTTTTTAAGTAAGAATACCTTGTACTGGGTCAAATACATTATTGATGAGCCTAACTGTAGTAATCTTCACTCTAAATTCGTTTCAAGACAACTTTGTCCAAGTTTGACAACTTAAAACAATAACAATTTGGATAGTAATGCGGACAAAATTCCGTCCCACCACTTTCCGTCCAACACATCGTACCAATTTTTTTTAAACACATGCCATGTGAAATGTGGGGAGTCTCTTTTTTCATTTTTTGCATGTTAATATTAGGATAGTTGGACTATATATCAGTGGTAAATATTTAAATTATATCCTTGATACATTGATAAAAATTGCACAAACGTCGGTGTTAACAATGTGTGTAAGCTATCATTTCAGTCCCACCACATCTTAAATTGGCGTTTTGCCATGGAAACACTCTAATCCTTGCTTCTTTTTGTTGTTTGTATATGTAGTGTATAACTTTACCTTGTTCTCACAGACATTAATTAGGATCCATTAAAACAACACCTAGGGAGATGCAACGAAAAAGGGCTATCAAATCCGTCCCGCCACAAAACGGTTATTTTTGGCTCTGACCCATTGTACATGACATCCTGTCATTTACATTGGCCATCATATGAATCCATGTCAAGATAACAATATTCATTCACTGTATCAAGTAATGCTTCTGCTTAGTAAGCAGCTTACACTCTACTTAAAGGAGTTGTCAACAGCTACCATGATAGACTTAATTATGAATCCAATTAATCCTATTCACATCTGATCCTGATGTACTAAGCTTGACTTTCAAAAATTCAGTCATCCAAGTGTAATACTGATGATGGCACCAACAAGTACATTTCCACTGTTTCTTGATCTCAATTGCTGTTTCTACTTTTCTAGTGTAAAGGTATGTGTGAAATCTACTTTGAACAAAAAGTTCAGTTTAAGAAAAAAAATACTAGGATTTATGATTTGAATTGAAACTGATGTAGACAAAATGGACTTTCTTTTTTGATTCTGAAAAGTGCATACAGGTGGGCTATAGAGGTCAAGTTTCAGAGCCACTTTGAACACAGGATCATTTGATGACTACCATGTTCACCCTGATCCGCCTTTCGAAGAAAAAAATGAAAAAAAGTGCGAAAACACGGCTGCACCATCGAAAAATCCAAAGTGGCGCCAAAACTCAATTATTTTGTTCAATTTGCTAATTTTGGTGACTACCCATTGTTTTGGGGTATGATAAAACTGTCATCTCAACATAGCCTTCCTTTTGTTTTCGTGAAAATTACCGTTTTTTTGCTTTTTAAATCGAGTCTGAGAGCGCTCTCCCATAAAATGGGCATCAGATTGAAAATGGTGATTTTAACAATCAAAAGTGAGTTTTATTTGAACACTTAATAAAAATTTGATTTACGTGATAATTATGGTTTTAAAACAGTAGGCTTGGCAGGCTCCAAAATAAACTTTTTTAGGAACCTACATGTACGGCAATTTGCCTTTAATAGGGTTTGCCCCCTAACCATTTGCCTATTGGTGCCCTAAAAAAAATTGCTAGTCTTAAACATGTAATGCCTTGGTGCCCTTTTTTAAAATTGGGCAAAATGCCTTGCCCGCCTAATTCTGATTTTGGAGCCGGCTTTTTAATATAATACAATGCATGCCCTCCCACGGCGGGAAAAAAAACCGGCAGACGGGAAGTCATTGCGGGAAATCCTGCCGACTCGCGAAATTTAGGATGACGCAAAAGAAAAAGAAGAGAAAAAAAACATAAGGAAATTAACAACGAAAAATTGTGATATAAATCATGATAAACAAGAAAAAACATAGTTGTAAAATAATCAAGGGAAAAAAGACTAAAATAAACAATAATTGACTAATAAAAAGTAGAAAAATGAGTCTTGAGTACCAGTTGTGTTTATTTCTGATAAAATCTGAGACGAACATAGCTCCCGTCTCGGGATAAAATCACAAAATCTAGCGCAAGCAAAAGCCGACCCTCATCACTGTAGCAAATGTTATCAATGTCATCAGAGCACGTGTTATCAACTAGTATCAGCTACAGTATAAAACCGGTCAATCTGTGTATTTATTTAGAAAATGGTTTCGTTTTGAAAATAATTTTAAATGCGAAAAGAATTTAACAATAGTGTCTTGGTAAGATTACATACAGATTTGATTGAATCTGTAAATTTTAATATTAAAAATTTAATAAAGGATATTTTTAAAAATAAACTTATTCCCCACGTGGCGGAATCTAGCAAACTTGACATCAACTGCAAGCAAAATGGGTTGATGGTGCTGTGTCTACACACAGCTCGTCTTTCTGGTACATCACGTCTCGGGGAAAAATAACTTGGGGACGGCTTGAAAACAAATATTTTCAAGTCAAATCAGACAAACAGTCAGAACTGATGTATTATTGTTGTAAGTAATCTTAGCTTCTCCCGTTTTATTTTGCTTGGTATGTTGGTAAATTAAGGGTCGTTTTGGGCACAATCTATAACGTTTCTGAGCTTACCATATTGCTTAAAAAGTGTTAAAAATGCGCAACAAAACCAAAAGCTTCAATTGCAACCTCGATTTTTCAAAAAGCTTCAGCTTATGAGGGGGGAGATCCCGCAGACACCCCTCCCTGTTGCCGCAAACTCAGCGATGGCTGCAAAACAGCAGTATAAGTCGCGGGCAATCTTGACTTCCTTGCCTGGGAAAAAAATTATTTTTTCCAGCCGTTGCAGGGTGCCCTCCATTGAAACCACACATAAAGTCATGGCAACCCTGTATGTAGTTCAATGGGGAGAGTTTTCATCAAATTAGATTGATGGCCATGAGGACAACATTGGTAAGTGTTAAACCAGCGCCTTCTTCAGGAAATGATGAATAAACAATTCTGGATGATGGCGCACCAGTTAAATTTAAAACTTTTGATAAGATGTGTACTTTTTAGGACAAGTGACTTTTGCCCTCGACGCTACTACCCCTCCATCCCCCCTTACCTGCCTTCGCTTCCCCTTACCTTCCATCTCTCCCCTCTCCCTCCTCCTTTCCCTTCTTCTCTGGCTCCTGATTGCTTCTCATTCACCAATCCGTCACCCCTGGTCCCTCCCTTCGTCTCAAGTTTTTATCCGTTTATGTATCCATTTTGTCTGATTTTGGTTTTTCAAATAAAGTCGGTCTTGCATGTTTATATTTGTCTTTACAGTGTTTGCAAGATCTAATATAAAAAATTGGCAGACAGACTCTCTTGGGAAAGACCAGCCTCAAGAAAGTTGACAGTCATCAAAAGGAACAAGTGAAAGAAAAACTCCAATCATACATACGGTAGTGTTTGCCAGACCTCTCCCATTAATGTCTTACCTGTGTGGTAAGAATTGTTCAAGTTATTTAACTGTGCGCCGAGCATTATGTTGCCTTTACAGGGAAGTGGACTGCCAATTGCTTGTTTTAGTAGGTTGCACCTCCCCTCCCAATTGGTTAATCACGCATGAGGCTACCGATAGTCTCCACCCCTTTTATGCAGCTATTGTGGCGCGCGAGTTGCACAATTCCCCTGGCCGCACCTTCAGTGTGCACATGAGATAAAGTGCACAAAATATATCACAGTCATTGTAATGGAATTTAAATTTCATACCCCCCAAAAAATGCTAGTTAGGGACTTCCTTAGACTTTAAGGGGGGGGGGGGGTTGGGAAAATTTTGGGGTGAGGAGTTTTTTTTTTTTCGTTGCTTTTGGGGCAGTTTTTTTTTTTTCTTCAAGTCATAGCTGGGATTTTTTTTTTGCTATACTTTGTATAAGGTGCGGGTAAAGTTTTTTTTTCTAAATGGAACGGAGAAATTTTTTTTTTGTTTTTTTTTTGCTCATATGGTGGGTGAAGTTTTTTTTTTTTTAGAAAACTTCCAACCCCCCCCCCCTTGAAGTCAAATGGTGCATCACCTTAACTACTTTAAATAGTACAATTTTTGGGCAGTGTTATTGCTGATTAGCCATAACCCGTCCGGCAAGATCTTAGACAATCATGGATTTCCATTTCCCTCCCGGCCTTTAGTGCAATAGGTCGAGCGATTTACCTTACTCCCTCTACATTTGTAGGGCGAGCTTTACCCCTCAGGAACCTGAATGCTGCTAAGTGCCTGCCTGGTATTTTTCCCTCAGAAGGCAAAATGTTAAAAAAATCCAAAAAAACCCTAACCTCTAACTTTAGAAGGAAATGCCTATGAGTGCCGGCCTGGGCATTAAACCCTCGGACACTTCTGTATACAACTGTACTGTACTTCATGGTGCATCCTGCCTAGCTAAAGAAAAATTAAGGGCAAAAAAGCCTGAAGTGCCCATTAGTGCCTGCTGGATGTTTTACCCTCAGAAACCCAAAAGCTGTGAGACATTAAGTTTTTTCCAAGGGAAATCAGAGGGTAAATGCCCAGGTGGAATTTAAATGCTCATCAGTCCACTGGCATTATGATCCCTTAATTTGCCTATTGATTGCCTACTGGGTCATTTTGCCACAGAAAGTACAGAGATGAACAGATTTCAGATTTTTAATATTGAATTCAGATTGTTTACTACTCGTTACCTACGTCCCAACTTTCTGCAGTTTTATTTTATTTTCAGCTGTTTGTGGTCAATTTAACCCCAATTTATCACTTTGTTTTTTTCAGATTTTTTTTGGTAACACTCACCTGGAAGTAGAGAGAGGTGAGTTAGGTTTAGTGCTACTCTCTCAAGGGTAAGGTACTAACTTGTTTTTTGCACCTTCTTGTTACAAACACAGCTTTTTTCTGTTTTGCAATAATAAAACAAGAAGATTATTTTCATCGAGAATTGTGTTTGCCCATGCTACCTCAGTTTGCATCATATCTCTGCAACCTGGTTGAGTGCAATCATTTGATATTTGTGTTGATTTTTTTCCCACAGGAAAACTATCCCAAAGAGAAGACTGACCAGCGACATGTACAGAGTCTGACAGTCCACTTGCTGTTGTTCAAGAGATCGGAACCACAGTGCACTAGTACCCCAACCACTGATGGAAAGACTAGAATTACATACAACACCAGCAATTTTACCCAGGTAACTATTTGCTATTACTCAATGTTCAAAAATATACTCAAAAGTGGGAGATTGATGCACTTAAAAGCAATTTGAAAAAAAATAACACTAATTGTTTAACCCAAAACAAATAGGCATAGTTTGAAAGTGCCCACTTTTGGAATGAAGCAAACCTAAGTGCCACTGTCCAAAGGCAGAGCACAGTGGAGTGAGTGCACTACAGCATTTAAAGGGTGGGGTGAAGGGCAAGCCGGTGGAAAGCTATACGGACGGTTTTGTGACCTTTGATGAAATGGTATGGGAGGGCCTCCGGGGTCATGTTATTTTGTACTTCAGTTTTCAAATTATTTGAACTTCAAACTTGGTTTGGTAATTATAACTTCAATTTTTCAAAAACATTTGGGTGCAAACTTAGAAAATCCCCATTCAATGCCCATCAGGGAGAACAACAATGGAATTGACTGTGACATCCGGCCGTCCCCGTAGGGTCCATTCCATCCACATCAACGAATGCTGAAAGCTCATAACTTCACCCGATTTTTCTTTATTTTCGGATATGTTATAGGGTGTTTACCCAGTTATGTACAAATCCCAAATTTTAGGAATTTTGTTCTCTATGGACCACAGAAAAATTGGGTCATTTGCACCAAAGTAATGTCCTTTGAAATGACAAGTGGTTTTTCCATAGCTTGTTTTCAAGAAGTAAAGAGGGCCAATTTTTCTCAAAAAGTGTTTTCGAGCTTCATTTATGAACCCTCTCTCTCAAAATGACGAAAGACAAAAAACGATTCTGGTAGAGCATCACTAATTACGGCTCGTATTTTACGGACTTTATAACATGATGCAAATGAGAGAGGTTTTTACAACATACACTCCGAATATCTTCTATCTTAGACTTGCTAAAGCTTGATTTTGTCTATATAAAATTAACAGTCTCACAACCCATATAGTTGCAAAAAATGTGCAACATCCCGTTGCCATGGTTACCGGCCATTAATTTAAATAAAACAAAAAGTCCATACTGAGGACATCATATTTCTGTGCTACCTGCTTTTAAAGTTAAAAATTGCAGTTTACACACAAATATTAGGTGCACCAACTTGTAACACATATTCCACATAAATCTACTTTCAAAGTTTTGAAATGACCATTCACCTGCAACTACTACCCCTTAAATACCTATTTAGGTGGTTCCCATGTGTAGCTCAAGAGTTACTAAATAGATCTAAAGATCATTTTCCAAAAATGTTGTCACACTTAACAATTATACAACCAAAGAATGTGGCTTCATTTTACCTTCCACCAGGCTTTTACGCCATCTATATGTCCATTTTCAAAATTCACAAATATTTTTATTTTTTGCTTTTGTTTTTGCTCTTTTGAATTTTTTTTCTGGTGAACCCTACGTTCCTATTTCATTTTTCTTGACAGATTATGAAGCAGGTGTGCTCTTTCATATTTTTCCTGCTGCGGGTATCAACAGAAATAATTATAAACCAAGATATGGCCAATTTTTGTTCCCAAAAATGTGTTAAATCATGTTTTTTTTTGGAAAAATGACCAACTTGAGTTACGGGTATTTCTATGAAACCCGCAGCAAGGAAATTATGAAAGAATACACCTGCTTCATTAATCTGCAGAAACAATGAAAAATTTAGAGGTAGGGTTCCCAGAAAAAATTCAAAAAGTAAAAAATATGAAAAAAAAACCCTGTATCTGTGACTTGTTGACTATCTGTAGAGCTGAAAAGCTGTGGACATGTAAATGAAGGACACATCTTTTGGTTTTAAATTGTTAAGATGTGACAACAGCACCCTGGGGAAAAAAAACGATCTTTAGTTATTTAGTAACTCTTGAGTACACTTAGGTCCGACACCACGAATAAGTGAAAGTGGATATGAAATGAAAATTCAAAGGGCAGTATGTCGACAACTAAGTGAGATATGATGGCACTATTTTCATTGTGTGTGGTTTTGCATGGTGGTTATTATAACATATAAATGAAATTCAAACATTGTTCTATTTCCATAATAGGATCCACCTAAATTGACCAGAAAAATCCCACATTCACTACTGAGGCGTACATTAAGGCAAAAGTGAGCATTTGCCATTGCATATCATTTATATTAAGGTGTGCTGATTCAGTTCATTTCAGTAATTGAGGTAAGTGTGGTGGGTTATTAGAATAGTACAGAAACATTAATTCATACTTCTTTGTGTTTCACTAAAGACCCACCCTCCTAAAATGGTTCAACGATCAATATTCGCTGCTTCAGTTATAATTTCATGTCAATTTGGGCCACTTTAGGGGTCTAAAAACCGAAATTGATAAAATGTCCAAATTGGTTTCTCCATTTCTTGTAACCCCAACATACACACCTCCATTTTTAAAGGAAAATGAGGGTAGTGTCTCATGTGGTTTATAGATTTCGGTATGTATAAAAGGCTAAAATTGATTCATATTAGTAACGTAAACAATGGACGACGGAAGTTAGTGCTACGGTTTTTGGCCATTTTCGGGTGGTCTATTTTGAAGTCCAAACAAGCATAAATTTTGTCGTCTGTTCGTTTTAAATTAACCAACACACATTATACTTGTAATTACTGAAAAGAGACCAAAATATTCCATATTGCATTGATGTATGACTTTTTCAAAGGCACTTTTGACGAATTGACGACCTAGAGTTGACCGAAGTTGTGAAACATGGATTGGGCTATAATTAACGGGGTTACTATGAAAAAGAAAAAATGTTACAACTTTTATTTTTATTTTCAGTAAGAACCATCTTACAAAGCACCATGCACAATTGAAAAAAGAGTGTCATATCTCACTTAGTTTTAACAAGAATATTTGGCCACTTGAATTTCATCATATCCAAACTTTTCCACTTATTCGTGATGTTGTCGGACCTTTAATAGGTATTTTAGGGTAGTCGTGAAGGTCGAATGTCATTCAAAATTTTGAAATTTTTCTTTTTTTAAATTTTTTAGTTTTTTCGTTTTTTTTAAATATAATTAGGTAATCAGTGCATTGTACTTTTGTTCCACCTTAAACTGTGTCTATAAACACCATACTGGCCATTTTCTGATTTTAGCCATTTTATTGAAATATTTGCGATCTTTTTTCGTCCAGTTTAAGTCTGGCCCCCGAGAAACATTTCGTGCTTTGACATTAAATTGGTGCACTAAATATTGTGTTAAGCTGCAATTTTTAAACTTAAAAGCAGGTAGCACAGAAATATGAAGTCCTACATTATGGACTTTTTTGTTTCTTTCAAGTTAATGGTCGGTAACCATGGCAACCGGATGCGCATTGTTTTGGCACATGCTAAATGGTTTTAGGAAGTGAAATTATTATACTAGACTAAAATCAAAGCCCGTTAGCAAAAGGAGTCCAGCGGATGAAGAATTAGGGTTGTAAAAACATTAATCCATTATGCTCATTGTCTGAAAAAGTCCATAATTAACGAGCCGTAATTAGCGAGCTGTATCGGAATCATTTTATCTTCGTCTATTTTGAGACCCTCATTTCAAAAGTTTGAAGCTCCACAGCACTTTTTGAGGAAAATGTGGCTTTAGTTTTTGAAATACAAGTTATGGAAAATCACTTGCATTCATAGGACAGGCTTTGGTGAAAAGGGACTTCAATTTTCTGTGGGTCCATAACTCCCCAAGAGAACAGAACACAATCACTAAAATTTTGGATTTGTGCAAATTGGCGTTACCCCTGACCAACATATCCGAAAATAAAAGAATGATGATAATCGTAGTAAAGGGCACACAAATGTGCCAATAATTGTTGATTTGGCATTGGAATGACCCGTAAGCAAATTTTCACATTTGTTCATTACACTCAGTTTGGAGCTTCCGTGGTGGGGAATTGCGCGAGC
>JAMKCH010045154.1:0-12746 GCA_023653785.1 Ophioderma brevispina | reverse complement strand
TTCTTCGTACCCTCCATAATAAGGCAACTGTTACTCATTCGGAGATCCCCATTACCAGACATTTGATTGCAAGAATTTCGAATTTCACGGAAAATGCAGCTATAGTCTGGTGGAAACGTGTGATGAAGAATTGCCGTTCCTCCGAATCATTGGTGACAACGAACCTGTACGATACCATCCAAAACTAGCTTTCACCAAGAATGTTATCATAAGAACAACAGATGAGGTATGTAATTACAATTGATGATTTATAAAAAAAAACCCACACATTTACCACCACCGCACGCAGTAGTTTTTTGACCACCACCCATGCTACAGGAGCAGGTCTCCCTCACTTACCTCAAAGGGCATATTATTTTTTCTTATTTTTTTTCAGTTAGTCGGCAGGTCACCCAAGTACTATTGTTCACACTAAATATTGTTGGACAGGGTCATTTTACATGGGCTTTCACAAATACAATAGGCAAACGACCTTGCCATTGTACACATTCCCTGCACACAGCCTGCACACGTCTGCAGTTCAAATCGATGGAAACCAGGCCCACGTTATAGCATACGAAAATTTAATTCTATGATGCTAGTAAATGTAAGGTTATACATTTTCCGTGGTCTTCGCTTTCTTAAAAGAGATAGAGTAACACGTACACAGACTTTTTTGTAGGACACAATTCAATTAATGATTTTGGATGCTTTAAAATTTGGTGGGATTTCTATAACTTCAGAGACCACGCTTTTTCAAAACTTAAAATTCGTCGCTTTTAATTCGTTGTTTTTAACCCCCAACACCCTTTCACGTCGTATTAGACCAACTTAGATATGTAGTTGACATTCCGCAACAATAATACATGATTTAATAATGAATTCAGGCATTTGGACCTCAAATCAGGACATTTTCCAGAGCGTTTTCGACCAGCTATTGAGGTCACAGCGATTGTATTGTCTTCTCGTGTACAAGAAAATAACGCATGTTGCCATGACCTCCTGATTGACTGTTTTGGACTTAGAATTTTTCACTCTAACCTGAAAAAAATAATGAAAATTTTATACACGTTAAAAGAGGCAGTAGCGAGATTCGAACCAGAGACAACTGTATCATGAGGTCAGCTTCCTAACCACAAGACCAGCGAGGATTGGTGTGCCAGATTTGTAAATTTCTAATCCTTGATAACATTTACGGAATAAATCGTTACTGGCTATTGTTGTCAGCACTCAATATAATGAAAAGCTCCGCTCTGGAACGGTTGCCACAACCCATGCTCCAGGAGCATGAGTGGTCAAAATCTCACACTTGCTACCACCACCACCGCCACAATTTATCAACTTTATATGGCTCGTACTCTTTTTAAAACTTGGTGTCTTTTGCGTTGCCAATGTTTTTTGGTAGATTTTATTTACACAATCCGCGCACACTGCACACAAACATCCGTGACTCCATGCTACAGGGATTGGACAGGGTACCAAAATTTGTATTTTTTTGTTACTTTCTGAAATATTAACACTTAGAATACGTGGTTATGATCGAAATGATTCTTCTGTTATCTATTTTATGTCAGGTTTGAGAGAGTAATCAATTTAAAACAAATGATGCAAATTCCAATCACATTTGTTATATTAAGATAGTTTCTTATAAATTATTTGATTAATTAACGGTGTAAGAATTTGCCCCAAAATGTGTATTTTCTGTTTGTTTTTTTTTACAATTTTGTAAAATCCACCCGTGCAGAGGACGTGTAAGCAGGTTACCGAATGTTTTAGTTGCAATTTGACTTGCTTTTTCGTTCTTATTTTATTTCTTTCATTTTTCTCTTGATGTATTTTTTCTTCTTTGTTCTCCTCTTTTCTTTTTTCTTCTTTTTTTTCTCTATTTCTTTCAATTTTCTTCCTTTTTTGTTTGTTTGCGGGGGGGGGGAAAAAAAAAAAAAAAAAAAAGGGGGGGGGGGGGGGCAGGCGCCTATTTTGTGCCCCCTGGATCCGCAACTGGAGGAGTGTAATACTATACTACTACTAATACTACTACTACTACTACGTATACGTCTACGACCACTACTACGTCTACTACTACGTCTAATACTACGTCTACTCCGTCTACGTCTACCACTACTATGTCTACTACTACTACTACTACGTCTACTACAACTACTTTATCTTTGCCGTTTTTACTACTATGGTTGCAGCACCATACTTAAGGTCACAGGTCAAGCTTAGAGGTCCCGGTATTAAGATGGAATTTTCATTGGTATTTTGTAAACAATGGTGAAAATATTTTGGATCCCTTATACTTTTACAAAGTCATTTTCTCAGGAAAATAATGCTTTCAGTTTAGTCACTTATAGGGAACTGGAATTTCAAGAGCATGCCCAGAAACCTCAAGATCCAAGAGTTTGATTGCGAATTCAGGGGTGACCTATGCGGCTGTTACGCTGCGAGGCTAGTTATGACCAACTATAAATTTCCAAACAAAAACGACTCGAGCCTCCATATAGGCTCCCGCAGTACACGTCACTGATCTTTGACATTTCCAAATGTACTCTCAACTTAGAAAAAAATTGGGGCCGCAGTTTGTTGACATAAATCTTGTTTGTTCTTTAACACTACAAAGCCCACTACGATGAAGAATTGAACTATTGCACATTACCTTTAACGAAATATAATCACCTTTTCCTTTAATTTGCAGGAAATTAGACTGACCAGTGACAAATACGTTTTCGTAAACGGTGAAGAACAGAAAGGAACAACAATAAATGTTAAAAATGGAATCATTGTGAAAACGGATACTGACATTGTAAGTGAACGTTTGATATTCTTGTTTATATGGTAGGGAAATATTTCTCAGTGCTTTAAGTATAGGTCTGTTGTTCACAAACGACATACCTTAATAAACGACCATTATATCAACGTGGGCTTTCCACTTTTAAAAGAAAAGGTTGCTGATTTATATGACGACCCAACAGATTTAACCTCAATTCAGCAATTATTTGGCTTACCATTCCCATTAACAGAACATGTTGTGCACCACACACCATTGATACCCAAATATCTTTCAGGTGTTAAGTCACAACTTCGGCTTGAAGGTGAAGTGGGGGAGCCCATTTCAGGCAAAGATTACTGTAACCAATGACAATTTGAAAGGAAAACTGTGCGGAATGTGTGGCAATGCTAATGGTGATCCTGAGGATGATTTTATGACACCAACAAGCCAACAGGTGAGATACTGAAAGTATATCGATATGGCATTTCTGTCTTTTGTTGCTGTTTGAGAAATTTTTAAATTTAAAACACTTCTTTGGACAAGTTCAGTCAGCCGTTGTATATGGCTATTCCTTTTTGTCTCTTTTAGCATCTAGGTTGGCACTAACGATACATAATCCAATGTTGTATGTTGCATAACACTATACCCTTTAATTAATGGAACAAATAAGCCCGATTTAGCAGAGACAAGCAACACCTGGGTGGGCAAACTAAACCATAAATCCATTTTTGAAATCCATAAATGAAACATATGCTACCAAAAAGAGGAAAAATAAGTTTTTTGATGATTGAGTTGAAAATAACTATGCTTTTCAAACCTGGCTATTGTTTTAGTATTATCTGCATATGTAGCTTTAAAATATACATTTATAGAACCTTGTTATAGCTTAGTCTCGTTCCCAGATGATTTCAGCCCTTCATCACAAACAGATCATCTTACGCCACAGACATATAATGACCTTTGTAATTGGCAAAAGTAGCCCTACAGGTTAGGTGTTTCCATAAGGTGACACCCTTCTTTCTGAGACCCTTATGAATTCGGAAACCTTAACGGAATAAACCACATAAACCGTGTTTTGATTGAAGGCAAATTGCCAAAAGTTTAGCGTCGTTACAACCTATTCTTTATCCTTATTACAACGTGTATAGACCAAATTCAATATGACGTCAGCCACCAGACATGTTGGTGGACAAGATGCATACATTCCAGGACTAAAATACATTAAGCTGTCAATCGATCCATGTTTAGCGATTGCACAGGGATCATTGACAGGTGAATGTATTCGAGTACTGGAATGCGTCTATATATTGTCCACCAACTTGGCTGGCTATTGAATACGGTATATTACCTTTTCGCGAGCCTCCGTAGCGTGAGTGGGTAGAGCGTTCGACCATGGTGCTGAAAGTCGGTGTTCGAATCTACACGGAGCCAGAGAATGAAAGCTCTCTTGTTAACCCAACAGTGAATGAGAAACGACTTTATTTAGAATTGGGTAAAGGCGAAGTAGGCTAGCGGGCAAGTCACATAGCATTTAGAAGGTGGACGCACCCCTAACAAGTACATACTTTTGCTAAAACAAATGTCTAAAATTACCAAATCAGTTCTACGCGTGTCTCACTTCTAGATATGTGCACATTTTCTGAAAATGAATAAATGGTCATTTCCTTTTTCCCCGAATTCAGTGAGCAAAGGATGTACACCACGTTCCATTGACTCCGGCAAATAATGTTGCTAGTGATAAGTAAATCCGCCGTTATGAATAGGATGAAAAGAACAACGGACTTCAGGATCTCTCGGAATGCAAAACATTGTAGAGTTTTTGAATTGATTTCCACCGCCCGATTAGATTAGCTACAGCCATTCACGAAGAAAATAAAACTCATACTATGCAAGGATGAGGCAAAAATCATGAACGGAATTGATTGGCAAGCTATGAACCTAACATCTGGTGCAGTGGGAACCACACCCATAACTTAAGATGCATATTAATTAGGAACCTTTTCTCTTCAATTAAAAAAGTTTGTCTCGGCCACCGTTTCACCTGCATTTCATATAGGTGAGATTTTCGATTTCTGCTATAAACGCCATAAACTGCAGAGAAGTTTCATTCTCCGATTAAAGTGTTCAAAAGTCGTTTTTAGTGTCGATAACAGTCAGCCCCGTTTAAAGCTTGTTTTTGGCTTTAAGAATGAATGTTTGAATATAAATTATACTGAGGAGTTAGTTTTCAAAATGATACGGACTAGATGTTGTAACCGGATGAAAAGTATCAGCAATAAGGATTAAAGTGCATAATCTTGCTTTTCGCCATGTCGCAGCCCAAATACGTTCTTAAAATGTGTCCCTGCCTCGTACACAAGGGCATATCACAGATTGACATTGCGTATGACCGCAGCCTCTATTAGGCACTATTGTTAAGTTTTAAACATAAATAGTGGATTATTAAAGTTTCGTAAGAGTTCTCTGAGGGCAGTTGTCGCCAATATTGCAGACAGATACCTTACCATAATTCGAATGGAACAAAATTTTAAAAATAACTGAACCCTATGTTCCAAAGTGATAAATCGAGAAGATGTCAATGTTATATTATTAATGTTTTGCCATAAAACTGGTTTTCAACGTAACAATTTCCAGCCTCGTAATGAAAGAAATCCCTCCTGTTAGGTTCATTAGCCGTGACAGATACGTTACCTCCCACCTGCTACGCTCTCGCAATATGGTGTGATACATAAAGTCAATACCACACCATGCTTTCGTATGAGGAAATGCCTGATAACATATAGAGACTAAGTCCGGTGAAGTACGTACTTTCATCAAGAACAGCAACGACTAAAAAAAAGGCCCCGACAGACGTTTACGACAGATACTTTACGTTAAGTGCTTAACGTTATGCAAATATACTAAACAACGGATATATTTTTAAGATCACCCATGCATTGTTCCTATGTTTCTTACTAATATTAAAGTTTTGCGATTTTCATGAAATTTTCACGGAATCCTTAATGTGATATTTCGTCCATTTTGGAAGACCAAACTTGAACACTTTAACAGGAGGAAGGCCCAGAAATGAGTTTAGCGGCAAGTTACGGTTTGATTTCTGCACAAAGATGTTAGGTCACAACAGTTTGCCTATTTGCCTTTTTTTCCTCATGACTTTGTTTTGACCTTCGTTTTCCTTTCGAATAAATGGACTAAATATAGGGTCAGAAAATGAACACACAGTAGAACCTCTAATTTTATTTATTCGTGAAAGAGGAAAGGTATTCTGTGTGACGTGTCATGAAAAATGCTTAATCAAATCGGGGTGATGGTCTATCACCTGCAATCTTTTCAGTTGCAGCATGGGAAATAAATGGCTCTGCAGTTCCAGATGAAAAAGGAAATCTTTGAAGTTGGTTTGTTCTTCTACATAACCGAGCGGATTTACTTATCAATAGCCCTCATTTTTGCTGGAGTCAATGAATCATGGGTGTTACACCCCTATTCCGACAAGTGTGTTAAACCCATTCAAAACCAGTCGCCGTGCTGGGCGCTGTGACTTTGAATGTGTCAACGGATAATTATTAAGTTTGGGTGCTTGTTACACACTCATGTCAATTCGATACAAACAATCCGCCAAAAGATCAGTTTTGTTGGATGTTGGTGCTATTGGGGGGTTAAATTTTGTCCTACCCATGGCCACACAACGAATGAAATGACCCGTCCAGTCGTCTGATTTAAATAACCGCCTCAATGAATCCATCTTTTTTCCACCTAAGCGCGCAGTGCATTATGCAGACAAACGAGTATCTGAGCACAATGATCCAGGTACCATATTATTACACCTTATAATTATTATTTTAAAAACATTAATTTTATCACTACCGATTAGTGTATCATATGCAAAGCGGCACCCAAGTATGTGGAAGAAGCGGAGGCAGCGCCATGGGGGGTTGCTTTCTATTTGTTGGTACTCTATGTTTTCTTTGTGGTCGGCAAACATGCGAGACGGTGAATTCTAAAGATTACTTACGTTTTTGCCTCTCTATCTATATAGAACCTCTTGGTCACTGAATATTCAGGGCATAAATGAGATGCCCTTTATTCATTTTCTCGAGATATGCACATACAGAAGTGAGAACACGCGTTAAACTGATTTCTATAATTTTAGGAAAATTAATTTCGGAAGACTTATGTACTTCCCAGGGTTGCCACCTTGGACCTTATCCAAGCATCTTTTCGCTTTTGGCCTCATGACCTAAAGGCGGTGAAGGAGGGATGGGCACCGCCCTTCAAATGTCCTGATCGTGGCCCTCTAACAACCCCGCCCCTACCGACCTTCGGACTATGTAGCTACCTTTAACTTTTTATTACCCTACTACTTTTTTACCAAGCTGTTATCAAAGAAAACGGACGTGCTTATTATTAGTACATTGTAAAGGGAACCCCTGAACTTGTTTTGAGATATATTTAGAACCTGATTGGGCCTAACGGCCCATCCTTCTCAACTACCAGTCCGATGAGATGCGTACAATGTGTTTGCTAGACACGAGTTCCAAACAGGTAATCCAGGAACGTAAATAATTGGCAATCCTTGACTGGTTTTTATTTTTAATACAAACTGATAATTATTTTCATGGTTGAAGAGTGTTGGTTACCTTATGCGCAAGCCTGGAATGTCGAAGAGAATGTGGAACCGTCTCCGGTAAGTCCCTTGAAAAAAAACTTACACTACTGTTATGATGCCGTTTTCACACAGAAGATTGACTAGCCCCCTCTAACCGGGTCGTCTCTTGCGTCATTTCAGTAGTAAGGTCATATAGGTCAGGGAAAGATTGGAGATGATGTTTGTCGAGTGAAGATGGTGGATAAGGTTATCTCATAAAAATGATTGAAACATGCCAAGCGATTATGCCATTATTCCTAGCCGTTTAAACTAACCCCCAGACAGAAATCGCGTATTACGATTAGGAATGATTGCCTCCAAAAGAAAAAACAAACAAACAAACAACACATAACAGAAAGACAATAAAAAAGTAGCCTAAACGCTGGGTAACTTTAAGTGAGGACGTTTCACTTCCTACTCCAGACCCTTATGAGAGACAATTAAGAATAAATGCAATTGGTCCGCGAACTTCAATCTTATGTCTGTTTTTTGTTTGTTTGTTTGTTGTTGTTTTTTTTTTTAAATGAGTGAGACATACAGTAACTAAATACGATGGGACATATTGACAGACGTTAAGTGACACAATGTACTCCATGCTACCCCCTGAGGGTTTCGCTTGAGTGTTATTTTATCACACACACGTATAACTTTATTTCGTTCTGATTCCGTTGTTTCATATCCTTTTATAATTATCTTAGGTGTTATTTTCCATAATTAACTAATGATTAGAAACAAATAAACCCATTTTTGGCTAACACGTTTTCCACCTAAACTCCTAATTCGGTCATAAGTTTTACAGAAGGTTACCCACTTCGTCTATTGTCATATAACAATTGGTCTAATGGCCATTGTTTTTACAACCAATCTTATTTAATAACCAACATGTCTAAATCCGTTTTGTCTTATATTATTTAGTCTCCTATAACAAGGTGTTCTAATAATCATTTACAAAGCTTACAAATGCCCAAGGCATATACTCATACCTTTGGGCGGACTCTCAATTCCTAACAGCTCCACGGACAATATTTGACATTTGACATTTATTTATTTACCATGCCATAATATATCCAATAAATAATCATTGTTTAAATAAACACTAGAGTTGAAGGCTGGTAGATGGGGTCAATCGAATATTCCTAACAGTCCCCATTTTGCACCTGGGTGAAAGGCTGAGGCAATCGATGTAAAGTGCCTTGCCAAGTGCCACAACACATAGCCTCCGCGGGATTCGAACCAGGGACCTTCGGGTAATATAAGTCGGTGAGAGTCGGTCGTTGTATCCAGGGGACACATGTGCCCACTATGTGTATATTAATGAGCGCATTTGCATAGTGGATCTGATTGATCATTACTGAAAACAGAACTTCTACCGGAACCATTCCAAATGCCCTAATAATAATTACCCCACAGACAGGACATCTAAAACCATATTTAACTACAACATAAATACTCCTTGCGCAAAATGTCTTTAGATTTGGCTCGATTGGGCTCATACTAAAGATCAACTTCTACCAGATCCCAAGTCCAAATTTGACCGAAACTTGCTATGGTGGGGCAGTGTATATGCAAGTAATGGCCATGCACTGTGTCATCACCATGTGTGCATATTAATGAGCTCTTCCCATATTGCTCCGCCCAGGGGGAGGTTGTAAGTTTTAACTTGCCAATATTTTTGTAATATACTCTGCGATTGTCAGCAATTAATCAATTATTTATTCCTTGACGCTTAAAAGGTATTTGCGGTCTATCAAAGTGGCGGATTTCTTTAAATTGTCTTTGCATACTTTCTTTTCTTATTGCCAAGCAATTAAGGGAGATCGCTTAAGCAATGACGGTTGCAGGAGATCGCTTAACCACAGAAGGAGAGGAAAAAGGTCACTAAAACTGAAAGTGCAGGAGATCGCTTAACCACTGAAGGTGCCAAAAGATCTCTTAACCACGGAAGGTGCAGGAGATCGCTTAACCACAGAAGGTGGAGGAGATCGCTTAACCACGGAAGGTGCAGGAGATCGCTTAACCACAGAAGGTGGAGGAGATCGCTTAACCACTGAAGGATGCTTGGCAGGAGATCTCTTAACCACTGGAGGTGCAGGAGATCGCTTAACCACAGAAGGTGCAGAAGATCGCTTAACCACTGAAGGTGCAGGAGATCGCTAACCATGGAAGGTGCAGGAGATCGCTTAACCACTGAAGGTGCAGGAGATCTCTTAACCACGGAGGTGCAGGAGATCGCTTAACCACTGAAGGTTGCAGGAGATCTCTTAACCATGGAAGGTGCAGGAGATCGCTTAACCAGTGAAGGTGCAGGAGATCGCTTAACCACTGAAGGTGAAGGAGATCTCTTTACCACTGAAGGTGACGGAGATCGCTTACCACTGAAGGTGCAGGAGATCGCTTAACCACAAAAGGGGAAGGGAAGATTGCTAACCACTGAAAGTGCAGGAGATCGCTTAACCAAAGAGGTTTGGTTCTATTGCATAGTGTTTAAATTGTGATACTTGTTGTTACTTTAAAGGTAAAGTTAACTTATCTCCGACCCTATGATACCACTGTAAAAAAAAGGAAAAACCGATAAGGAACAAAGTCGTACATATGGTGTGCGAAATGAGAAAAAAGGAGTTTGGCCATTTGAGGACATGGGGTTGTATAGCTTTAAGGGATTATGCTTTCAGAGACATGGTACAAGAAATCTTTTCTTTCTTTCGTTCTTCCTTTCGTGCTGGAAATTTGAAACCCCGTAGATAGTATGCAATGATGTTGAATTCAAATGTCAAATAGGAGCCCCTCTTTTAAATTTAAAAAAAAAAAAAAAAAAAAAAAAAAAAAAAAAAACTACAGTATTTTGCTGTATTTCCGAATTACAAAGCTGGATACTCTCATTTTCTGAATACTCTTTTATTGTTCGTGTTAAGGTGACTTGTCTTTTTACAGCATTACCATCGCAGGTATAGTTTACTAGATAATACAACTTATCAAATACAGGGTGAGTCAGACAAAATCTGGAACCTGATTGTACCCGCCATTTTTGCATCTTTAAGAAGCATAAATATTGAACATATGCGGAAATTTTATTTTGTTAGCTTTAAATTCAAAGGATTAGGGTACACACTGGGCTGCGTTCTTTTGAATCAAATAATCTGTCCACAGATAGATTTACATAAAAGTGACGGAAGGAGATTTTTTTATAATACGAATTTATCTCAAATGCACTGGATCGATTGTAATTCACCTACCAAGATGTGTCGAAGGTTTATTGGACAAAACAGTAAAAGGAAAACGAAAACTTGTTTGAACTTGCCTGGGACTATTGTAATTGTCCCCATTGAACACCGTGCTTTGACATTCTGTCGGGCACGAAGAAAGTACTAAATCATCATCTTATTACATAAGACGGCGTATTTGGGCTTATTCACTCAGGTGTGATTAATACATTGGAAAGCATTCCAATATGCAAAAAAACCCGGGTTTCAAAAAAATTGGGGGCGCTTCTTTCGGGAAATATCCTCATGTCTATTTAAAATGAACGGCGTTCAGAGAAAGCCAAAATTCAATTATCAGGGACTATACTGAGTGCAGAGTCAAAAGATTTGAAATTGCAGGAGAGTTTTTAAGAATGAAGATAAGTCTGGGATAATTCTCGAAGTTATTTTTGCAAGTAGAAATGATAGAAAACAACCGTTTTCAAAGATATGAGTCGCCATTCTTGAAGTGTTGCAGTAGTTGTCCGTACGGACAGTAGTAATAACTACTATATCCGATTGCGTCCTTATTAAGATGCTTTTGTTCTTATCACTTGTAAGGAATGTTAAGATACCTATTATTGTTGCAGACATGCAAAGATCTGCGGTTTCTAGACCAGTTTTTGCTGTATTTCCGAATTACAGCTGAAAACTCTCATTTTCTTATACTTTTTTTTTATTGTTAGTGTAAGGTCCACTGTAGTTTTTACAGCATTACTATTCGCATGTATAGTTTACTAGATAATTACCAACTTATCAAATACAGGGTGAGTCAGAAAAAATCTGGAACCTGATTGTACCCGCCATTTTGCATCTTTAAGAAACATAAATATCTCAACATATGTGGTATCACCGGAAATTTTATTCTATTAGCTTTAATTCTAATGGATTAGGTACACACTGGGCTGCTTTCTTTTGAATTAAGTAATCTGTTTTGCGCTCTGTCCACAGATATACATTAAAATGAACGGCGTTCAGAGAAGCAAATCAATATCCAGAAGGAAATCAGGCTATTACTGAGTGCAGAGTCAAAATATAGGAAATTTGCAGGAGTAGTTTTTTATGAATGAAGGATAAGTCTGTAGAATTTTCGAAGTTAATTTTTGCAAGTTAGAAATGGTAGAAAACAACCGTTTTCAAAGATATGAGTCGCCATTCATTTACGTGTTGCAGTTAGTGTCCGTACGGAGAGTTATAACTACTATATCCGATTTTGTCCTTATTATTAAGATGCTTTTGTTCTTATCACTTGTAAGGAATGTTAAGATACCTATTATTGTTGCAGACATGCAAAGATCTGCGGTTTCTAGACCACTTTTTATGCTGATTCTGAATCCGTTGGATGCCAGACGAGAACCTTGAGCATTTTTGTGGAACGCAAAAAATCAAAATGGCCACCAAAACACAAAACATATAAAATGTTGTTCACTCAAAAGTTGTAATTTTTCAGCCTGTCTCGCTAAAACATTCACTGTGACCAATTAAGTCGGTGAGTAGGTCGTTGTATCCATTGGACTACATGCAGGCGCGGATCCAGGGGGGGTGCCGGGGGTGCCTTGGCACCCCCCCCCCGGCCGCCGGATTTTTTTGGACGGAATGTGATGCTGATGCTGCTTCATTATTTTATTCCGCTCCACATCTGATGACCTCACTCCCTTCGTTTTTAAAATTGCGTCGGTTGACATAAGTTTTTTTTTTTTTTTTTTTTATGTTGTTCACTCAAAAGTTGTAATTTTTCAGCCTGTCTCGCTAAAACATTCACTGTGACCAATTAAGTCGGTGAGTAGGTCGTTGTATCCATTGGACTACATGTTCCCACTATTTGTGTATATTAATGAGCTCATTTGCATATTTGATCTGATTGGCTCATTACAGAAACGCGAACTTCTACCAGATCCCATGACCAAATGCCCTAATAATAATTACCCCACAGACTATCTAAAACCGTATTTTAACTCAATTTTCCCCAAAATAAATACTCCTTGCGCACATGTCTTTAGATTTGGCTCTGATTGGCTCATTACTATAAAGATGAACTTCTACCAGATTGATGTCCAAATTTGACAAAACTTGCTATGTGGGTAGTGGTATATGCAAGTAATGGCCATGCACT
>JAMKCH010045153.1:0-36394 GCA_023653785.1 Ophioderma brevispina | reverse complement strand
ACAATGAGAACCAATTAATGTACAGGGTAATTTTTTACTCCGTCTGAACATCTATCCGTTCATCCATCCTAAAATCTATCCATACACGCTCAATTTCATAACGCCCGTCAAAAATAAATTCACTTTGAGTAAAAAAAACACCAAAATACAAGTCTATATATTTAAAATTTTGCTGGAAAAATGTTTTTAACTCAAGATACTCTGCAGATGGAAAATGGTTCTGATTATAAGCATGCTGCAATTTTAAGACACCAGTTACAGTAGAAACTTGTTAAAACAACAGTGCTGACATCGAGGATCCAGCTTTCTCCAAAGTATATCCGCCCGGTTTTCCCGGACGGTTGCCTATCATCTCATGTGTAAAATCTGTTAAATGCTGCATACCAACAAAATACTGGTAAAATTAGATCACAACTGCTTACCCAGATCTTATTCCTTTGGGATGATTTCGCATTCTGCCACAAATCCTTCAAAATGACACTTTATTCTGTTGAACGCTGCCGAATCATAGGATGGTGGCCACAATACTAAATCTTTCCTAACTTGGTATTTTCACCACCACATATAACAAGGTAAACTTTGAAAGTAAACTTTGAAGACATTCCATCAGCTCTGGCAAGCCACCGCTAACAAATCGCACAGAAACTCATGCCCATAGGCCATTGTTTTGATGTTTCTGAATTGCAACGTTTGTAGGTCCATTATGGTATCACATTGTGGAATACCGAGCGCTACAGAAGGCAGGCAATTCTGAGCAAACATGGTCAACTGTTCGAAACATGCTAGCTGGCTCAGATTCCCAAATCATTGGTGCATCGGTGCTCAACATAAAAAATATTTTTACATGCATATAAATTTGGCATTCAAATAATTGCGTTCGTGTGCGTGTAAGTCCAAAAAATCACAGTGGAGACCGTCTTTAACCAGCTGATAGTTCCATCATCCAGGTTGATCAGGCCTGGGAATTCTTTTGGGGACTTGTAGACCTGACAGTCATCTATGATGTGGCTGAATGGTTTGTGGCTCTCCACAATCGCAGTTGGTGAGAGTTCCACTCCGATCTTGTGAAGGAAGTTCTTTGTGCGACCAATGCCAGCTCTGAGTCTGTTGATGTTGACCCATGCTTTCCTATCAAGTTCACATACCGTTGGACTGCAAGATGGGCTGTCCCAAACTGCTTTAGGTCTCAAAGTAGAGGATGACCATTTGCTCATCCATCTGTCATTGATCGCAGGATTAATCGATAGGGATACGTGACTGCAGTGTCATGATTGGTTAGCACAGTTGATTCTGTGTAATTCTCTGATTCCTCAAAGGTGTTGGTGGAGGGATTCGGCTACCAGGTCCATCACATTTCTTGGCGAAGGCTGATCGTCTGAGGGTTCCTCCTAAGGTTGCAGGAGCTATGCCAGACAGGATTGGAAGATATTTACAGGCGTCGCCAAAAGGCACCACTAACAAGTCTCATTGCATCAATTCAGAACGACCTCAATCTTGTGTGAATGTAACACCTGTTGCAGCGTATTCACGGTGGAGTATGCCAGGTCAACAGTTAATGTATGTAAGGTGTCAAAAGTGCACCCCTCCAGTTCCTGCGAGCCTTCTTAGGAGGTTGACACGAGACTGCGTCGTGGCAGCTACTGCCTTGGTGTGTTGATGAAAGTAAGGCTGCGTCCATTGTGACGCCAAGGTACTTCGGTGTTGGGTCCTGTGACAGTTTCTCTCCATCTAGAGTGATTTTTAGTTCTCTTTTTGCTCATCGATTTGCAAGGTGGAAACAGAGCTGACGGTCTTGGGTTTGCGGAGTTCAAGTGCCATCGGTGGAAGAAATTGGCGTACAGTGATTAGTTCTTTCTGCAACACTGTTTCTAAGGACTCAAAGAAGTCATTAGTATTCCAAGTGCCGTGTCGTCTGCATAGGATTACTCTGAACAATCTCCCTTTGGCATATCTGAGACATAGATGTTGAAGAGACTGGGTGCCAGGACAGACCTTGTGGGCACACCATTCCGAATTTTGCGCTTTCTACTGCGTTGCCCATTTGATCTCCATGACGAAAGATCTGTCTTGGATGAGCACAATATGACTTGCCAAGCTTGACAGCATGGAAGATTTCTTGATTAGCTTGAGGTAAAAGTCCTCGATGCCAGACTGTATCGTACGCAGCAGTAGGTCTATGAAACGCTCCAAACTTCTGCTTCTTCTGAAGGCTGTCTCGATGTCATAAACTAGTCGTGCTATCTGATCAGTTGTTGATTTAACCTCTTCGAAATCCAGCTTGGGTGCGGGGTAAATTTGCCTCAACCTATCATTGATCCTGCCAAGTATCATTCGCTCAAGCAGCTTATATGTGAGATGTAGCGAGATGGGTCTGTAACCTTGGGGATTTGGGGTCAATAATTTCAAGAATGCATAGAAAAAGAGAAGAGCCTTGCCACTGCAGGCCTATAAGTATACTTACTAAATCATACTTTGTGTGTAGTTGTTAACAAACCAACCTTTAATCATGTTAGTTGCTACTAGTGAAAAACAAAAAGTTAATGATCTAGATTGAAGTTTTGTAAGTAGATGCAATCTTAAAATTTTGTAAGCTTTTTTCAGCATTTTGAATGCGTTTATATGGTCTTTGTGGGGGGGGGGTCTTTGCACACGTGTATTACACACCGGTAGTATTCAACGTTGTGGGAATGGTCGGGCACAGTTATAGGCTTATGATAACAGTCACAGTTATAACGCAATTTGGATATATAACAGTGATTTGCCAACCCTGACGATTTCATCTTAACCAGTTTCCACTGTATATTTTAATACAAAATTATGAAAACACCGTTTTGTACCTGTCTGTGATTAATATATGTGTAGATTCTATAAAATCATCTTTAACAATCATCTTAAATAGATCATATCTATTCAAGATGATGCTAATGATGACTGTTATCATTACAACTGCAAGCTGAAAATTGGGGGTCAAACGCAGGAGTTTGCAGATGTATGCGGGTGTCAATACACACGTGCACATGCATTGAACACACACCACCTCATAAATTGCCAAAAGATAAGAATTTTCAAGAATTCCATAAAGCAGTTACTGTAGTAGTATAGCTCATTATGTTCAGTTATTGGTTATTTGTGATTGAATGGCTTGAAATGAAACAGCCTTGATTACAAGATTTTAGCAGATATTCCATGGTCATCACCCAATCCCAACTATAGAGTAGCTGTCACAAAAGAACGGCCCTCTTTTGACTGCGTATACGCTCGCGATCAGCTAATGAGTGATATGGGCAGGGCCCATTTATTCTTAATGCACCAATCGAACGTGCAATCAGCCAATCAGATTAACGAGCTGTTTTGTTATGGCTATCACCCGATTCAAAAAGCCAATCGGTGTATCGGACCTGCACTTCCATGTTTACGCAAGATATGACCCATTTTGAGAAGCGAGGGCCGTTCTTTTGTGACAGCTACTATATACTCATCACATTCGGAAGTGATGCAGAAAATTGATTCTACTGCCATGTAATGATGCAAGCCAGGTAAAGGATTTCACTTGGAAAACGTCCACTTTTCATTGTGGTTGTTAAAGACCCTAAAATTCCAATGAGCTTTTGTTGCATGACCAAATAGCAGAATCTCAGATCCAAACCAGAATAGGGGTAAATAAGCCTGATGACAACAGATGTGTTTAAAGAGACACTGGCACATATTTGAAAAATAGTGCGGCCTCAAGATTTTTCAAAATTGATATTTTTGCATGGTTGTAAAGCTTTTATACATAATTAGTAGGTGAGCCAGGCAGGCATGTTGGTCGGTTAAGAATTATTCGGGGTCAAAATTGAAAAGTGGTCCAATGTTGTTGAATCGCATACCAAATTGTTTGTATGATTACAAGGATTAAAAAATGTTTGTGCTATCTCCAACTTAACCCTTATGGAGTTTAATTGTACCCACAAGATGGTTACAGTGACAAACACTGAAAACATCTGCAAAATATCGTTTATGAATTAGGTTAATGTCTGCATATTTTAAGTTTCTTGTGCATTGGCAAAATTCAATGCACTTGCGCCAGAGTGACCAGACTCAAAATGGCATGGGCCACTGTGGCGCTTGTGCCATTATTTGAGTGCGTGCATTGGTTTGTTTTGCCAATGCACTTGAAGCTAACAATATGTAGACATTATTGAATTGCATTGCATTGAATTTAGGTCTAAATTTCTAAGTCAACTGTTCTTTTCCCACATCGGAAATAAAATATAAGACAAAAGGTAGTACTTACTTCATCATACTGAAATGTGGCATACCCATTTCGCTGTGCATCTCTACTCTGAAATATAGCTGTTAGAAAAAAACACATACATATTACAAGTTAACATGGATATAAATATAGATTTCAGCGGATTTGCTGAAAAGCTTTGTTTTGATGTTATGAGCAACTCTGTACCACGTACAGTGCCCATTGGCTCTGCAATTTCTGCCCATGTTTATGGACAGAAAATACCAAATTATGTTTTTCCATATCAATTTCCAAATAAGACTCAGCACACATACTAAACATAGGCCAACGGATAAGATGATATAAAAATCACAACTTATTTTTTCGTTTGTCAGGGGATGAGGCTGTGAATCAAGAAATGCCCCTTTCCAAAGCAGAGGGCAAGTTAATCCTATCCCAACAAACGCCTGAAGATTTATACAGTCAAGAGTTATTATTAGTTATTGTTACAATTATTAATTCCAACGAATGAACCCCCTGTGCACTACCTGCCTCTATATCAGATCAAAGCACTATTATGATTGGTTACTTGGAAGGTAATATCCTATAATAAGCAAATCAGAGATTCTGTAATGATGCTGGTATGGTTTACACAGAGATATAGAAGCACTATTTTGATTGGTTACTCAGAGGGCTATCTCATGCTGTGTCCTGTATTGAGCTTATCAGACGGGTTGTATCATAGGTGGTAGTACGAGGGGGTTACTAATTTTTCCTTTGAGTTGGCTGTGAAATGAAAAGTCTGTGATTCACTGTAATTGTTCAAAACTGAAAATTACGAATGATTATAGTACCACTAAAATGTCCTTTTATATAATAACATTGCAAAACAAGGTACATGTCTCAATTTGGGTCCATATTGAAATCATTAAAGGAATTGCAGTTTTGCCAGCACCCAGCCGAGGATATTCCAATGGGAAATCAAGTGTTCAATCTCCAGCTGGCTGAGGATTTCCCCCATTCCAATGGGAGCTAAAGGCTGGCTGGGGAAGCTCAACCACTGCTTCAATATGTGCCCTATTTGAAAAAATTTGGTAAATGAAAGCTTTCGCAGCGGGCTGAGGATGGATTTCCCCTATTCCAATGGGAAATCAAGTGCATGGACTGCTGCTAACGCCAGCATGGCTGGGAAGGAAAGCTTGCAATCAAAACGTTCAATATCGGCCCTATAAAGTGTATTTTAGACATCTTACTTGTTAGAGCTCTCAAGCGCACCACACAGGCAACAAAGTCATCAAATGTGATTCCTGATTTCTCATAGGCATCCACCACATTACGGCCAGAGCATTAGGACTGAGGTTATATCCTGAAAGAGACAAGACAAATGTTGATTTGATTGAATTAATACATCAGTTACAATTTCACAGTAATTTTGGTTTTTGTTTTTTCTGCGTGGCAAAAAAATGCAATGGTGCAACTCGCAGGCGGAGTGTCCATCTTTGTCCCTCGGATGTAATGTTTGCTGTTGGGGGTCGTAAATCCTCCGGCAAACGAGTTCGGTTGTATTCCCAGCATAATACTGGTACCCATTATACTCCTGGGTGGAGAGAGGCAGCAAGGGAAGTAAAGTGCCTTGTCCAAGGCACAACACATTAGCGAAGTGGGCTGGAACCCACAACCTTATGACGTACGAGGCGAGAACTCATCCACTGCAGTTAGTATTTATTCACATAAAATAATACATCCAACACAACATAATTTTATAATGTAACATAATTAGAAGATATGGATACATACATTTACAATTATAAAATACAGGGAGATGACAAAAGGCCAGATGTAAAAACAAAACCAAAAAGTTCAATACACATTGCAAAAATACAATATAATATGCATACATACACGTATATATAGACACGTATACACGTATATGTATTCATCAGAAAGTTACAGGATGTCAATGTGTCGAATGATTTAGATGTGCATTTCAAATAATTAATGGTTTAACAATACCACAAATTATGGTAGCTTTTATAAAAAAAAATATCCATTGTCCCACTGTTCTAACACCTTTGAAAGCATTTATTTGGTTTTGTTTCTTTTGACATATAAACCATATATTTTGAGGAAGTGTTCGGTATTAAAAATCACAGGTAGTTGATAATTTTTCTGTTTGTACATGAATGCAACGAGATAAAAACACCTCAAACATGTTAAATATCATAAGATCCCTAGATACAGGTCAGGAATGAGATTTATAATGAAAATTTGAATTTGAATTGTGACAAGCATTTAGATTGTGCTCACTATTTGCGTACATATAATGCTGCAATTCCGAGGACAGTGCGAGTGTTTCAGGCCTACATCAACCTAAAAATATGTGTGATGGCACAACTCCCATGAGACAAAGTATAGAAACACCTTAACACCATATTATCACTTAAATTGTTCCTTTGTTTATCACTTCTATTCCAGAGAATTTTTGTGTGATTAAGTATTGTATGGTGTCATCTGCAAACAAAATTAATTTCTGAATGATGGATGTACCTATACAGTATGATATATCGATTATTGGGCAAAAGTGTTGTGTAAGAACTTACATCGTTTCTACTTACCAAAGCTCTTAATGGCTGCATGTAGTTCATGGGGTTCAACTGTGCCTGATCGATCAGCATCAAATCTCATGAAAGTTTGCTTCCAAGAATTTATCGCTGTCCATAGCTCCTTAAATTCATTGAAACCCATCTTACCAGAATGATCTCGCTGGGATTTGAGCTAGTCAAGGAAATCTGTGGGTGATCTACTTCTATATTAAAATATTCTACCATGATTAGGATTAAAATTTAAAACTTTATGGTTGGGGTCAGCATCAGCATTATGGTTTTAGTGCCTGTTAGAAGCTACAGCAAGAGGATAGCAACACACTTCTGGAAAAAAAAATACTGCATGCTAGAACTTGGGCAATTCCCCCTGGCAGGGACATATATGCCTAACAGAGTATGAGTATGACCAAGAAACCCAGCTCACGGGCCGCGAACCAGGGTTGCTCGATCTATCTTATTTTTATACCTGCACTGACAGTTAAGTGCATCATACCACTCAGCCACCTCGCCCTCTTTTGAAAATTTTTTTGATGAACTCTAAATAGGTAGAGGTGTGTGCCAGAGCTAAGCTACCAGGCCGGAGGGCACATCTTTCTTTCCTTGGCATTTGACCAAACTCCTCTGTGTATTTACTGTAGGAATTCGCCACTCCTACCACACTGCAAGGCTTTGGCGGGCTTTTAACCTTCGCAGCACATGCTGTACATGTTCATACTCCTGGGTGGGGAGAGGCATGTCCAGGGGAAGTGCCTTGCCCAAGGACACAACACACTGTAGGGCTGCAACAGGATTCGAACCCATGATCCTCACGAGTCAGTCACTGTATCCACACATGCCCCTTTGAACTATATTGCTCAAGCTCGCATACCTTGCACCACCGTCATTAATAAGAATTGAAAGGATACATCCAGCATGGCAATCATTATACGACTTGTCTCCAAACTGAATTCTGCAACAAAAGCAAACAAGAATTACACAAGAAAAGGTTTAAAGCAAATAACCTTATTCCTTAATTAAGACTTAAAGACACTATCAGTGATTCACTTGAAGGAGTCAAGTTTGTTACGTGTTGTATAAGTGTCCGTACGGACAATATTGGCTAAAATATCCAATTCTGTCCTTATTATAGCTTGCTTTCAGTCTTAGCACTTGTAGGGGATGTTACTCTATCTATACTTGTTACAGACATGCAAATCTGATTTGTGATAATTTTTTGATTTTCTGATTTGGCAAATCACTGATAGTGCATTTAAATGCTCTGATCAGACATTGCAAAACACTATACAGTACTGACAGACAGACTTGCCTGCTTTTGTGCATAATTGTAATAAAACAACAAAAAGAGGTGACAAATGTGAAATGATATGAGTACAAGCAGGCGGGTGACACTGTGTACAAATGCCCATAGACAATTTCGATATCGATGGTGATAGCGCCACCACTTTCGATAAGCTACATAATTAATTATGCATAAACGTATTCATGACGTAACCGGGGGATGACGTAGCGTAATAGCGCCACGCACGGCTGGCGAACTATTTTTTTTTTTTTTTTTTTTGAAAAGGTTTAAAGCAAATAACCTTATTCCTTAATTAAGACTTAAAGACACTATCAGTGATTCACTTGAAGGAGTCAAGTTTGTTACGTGTTGTATAAGTGTCCGTACGGACAATATTGGCTAAAATATCCAATTCTGTCCTTATTATAGCTTGCTTTCAGTCTTAGCACTTGTAGGGGATGTTACTCTATCTATACTTGTTACAGACATGCAAATCTGATTTGTGATAATTTTTTGATTTTCTGATTTGGCAAATCACTGATAGTGCATTTAAATGCTCTGATCAGACATTGCAAAACACTATACAGTACTGACAGACAGACTTGCCTGCTTTTGTGCATAATTGTAATAAAACAACAAAAAGAGGTGACAAATGTGAAATGATATGAGTACAAGGTGAGACAAATCCTTAAGCTAGTGATTAGGATTGCATGCTGCATTCCTAACATGGTCTAATAATCATAGAATTATCATACACTTAACATTTTAGAAACTGGCAATTTTATTTTTTGTTGCAATCACAAAATTTTCAATAACATGACTGAAATTCTACTGCCATTACCTGATCTTGTAGTATGATTAGTATTTTCGTTCGTTTAAACGGTCATGACTGCCAAATTTGGCGCTTCCACGGAAATGCAATTCTAGCGTCATAAATCGTCCGTAATCAGGTTACCCGGCTTTGCATTCGATCATATTATCATCTTGAACCATAAAATGTTGTTTGTACTTAGCTATATGTTTTAATCCAAAATAAAGCAGTTGAATATCACAAAGACACCAACAACGAAATCACTATGGGCACCTCCAACCATATTTTGTTACCAAGTTGGTCCCTTTAGCTGATAGTACCCGGTAGTTTATCTTTCCTTAGAATAATACAGTAACAAGGTCTATAACACAGACTACACTCGCACGTACAACTTGGTAAACTGGTGATTCCCCTGTTTCCATAAAAGTCAGAAACCATTTCTAGGAGCAGCATTGGAACTTTACTTTTCACAGACGGTGGGTAAATTTTTGTGAAAATTTGACTTCAGCAATTTAAATAATACTGAAAAAAGTTAGTATTTTTTACTGATGTGTAAATGTGTAATGAACTTTCTAAACGTGCAGTAACCCTTCCGTTCGTGTACATGTCCCAGCACTAGTAAATGTTACACTTTATGCAAAATCATCGTTCCACTAAGTAATATTATAGACACTTACGTTGATAGGAACCAGCAATTCCTGACTGAGTTAGAGCTTGTTGTAATTCAACTGCTTCAATTTGCTGATCCTGTTAACAAAAAATCATTGACTGTCATAAATGCATTTCATAATGCAATAGAAAGATTATTTGAATATTAATAAACCACAGCCTTGTTAGGGTTAGTAAGTACAACTTGTTTTTTGGTTTTCACCAATTCCAATTCCGCCACCAAACTACATGTACCAAGAGAAGATTTCAGTAGCTTCCCACAATGCATTGATTCCAATGGAGGTTTTTGTACAGGTACTGATGTGAATCGTTAGTGATGAAACATAGCTAAATTGACAGTACTAATCACAAACTTTCATTTTAAGAGTGTTTCATCTCTAACGATTCACATGACAACCTGTACAAAAACTGCCAATGGAAGCAATGCATTATGGGAAGCTACTGGTATCTTCTCTTACATGTACCTGTCAGTAAATTTAAATAGTAAGCTACAACACCATTGGTGCTCTTGTTTAAATTTGAGCATAGGTATTCAGGCTGTAGAAATCATGGTACCTGTTCCAATCAAAGTGGCCACTTTGGGGTAGCTTTGCGCTAACTTGCAATATTGCCACAGTTTTTCCCCAAACCTTTTTTTTTCACCAAGCCCCCATTTCTAATGATAAGCTTGGGCCCCAAATACATGTACTTTGGTTTTGTTAACCAATTAATAATGAGTTCAATTTACTATCTGGCCAATAATGGCCATGCATTTTGAACTTGTCACCCACGTCATTATATTAAGGCAATGAAAGGTACATCCAGCATGGCATTCATTATACGGACTTGTCTCCAACTGAATTCGGCAAACAAAGGCAAACAAGAATTACACAGAAAGGTTTAAGCAAATAACCTTATTCATTCATAAGACTTAAGAAATATCAGTGATTCACTTGAAGGAGTCAAGTTTGTTACGTGTTGTATAAGTGTCCGTACGGACAATATTGGACTAAAATATCCAATTAGTGTCCTTATTATCGCTTGCTTTCAGTCTTGCACTTGTAGGGGATGTTACTTATCTATACTTGTTACAGACATGTGCAAATCTGATTGTGATAATTTTTTGATTTATGATTTGGCAAATCAATGATAGTGCTTAATGCTTCTGATCAGACATTGACAAACACTATACAGTACTGACAGGACAGACGTGCCTGCTTTTGTGCATAATTGTAATAAAACAACAAAAAGAGGTGACAAATGTGGAAATGATATGAGTACAAGCAGGGCGGGGGGGGGTGACACGTGGAACCAAAATGCCCATAGACCAATTTCGATATCGGATGGTGATAGCGCCACCAACTTTCGATAAGCTACATAATTAATTGTTGCATAACCGTATTCATGACGTAACCCGGGGGATGACGTAGCGTCATAGCGCCACGCACGGCGGCGAGAATAGACTAACAGATTTCATGCAGATCAGTGTGCAGTACGCACCATTCTCTTGATCGAGTGTCCCTATTCCCGATATTTAGGATCCCCTGGTACAGGTGAGACCAAATCCTTAAGCTAGTGATTAGGATTGCATGCATGCATTCCAACATGGTCTTAATAATCATAGAATTATCTACACTTAACGTTTTAGAAAACTGGCAATTTTATTTTGTTGCAATCCAAAAATTGTCAATAACAGGACTGAAATATGTCTACTGCCATAACTGATCTTGTAGGTATGATTAGTATTTCGTTCGTTTAAACGGTAATGACTGCCAAATTGGCGCTTCCACGGAAATGCAATTCTAGGTCATCAATAGCCGTAATCAGGGTTACCCGGCTTGCATTCGATAATATTTTCATCTTGAAACCTAAAGGTTGTTTTGTACTTAGCTATATGTTTTCCTCCAAAACGAAAGCAGTTTGAATATCACAAAGACACCACAACGAAATCACTATGGGCACCTCCAACCATATTTTGTTACCAAGTTGGTCACTTAGCTGATAGTACCCGGTAGGGTAGTTTGGTAGTTTTCTTTCCTTAGAATAATTACAGTAACAAGGTATTATAACACAGACTACACTCGCACGTACAACTTGGTAAACTGGTGATTCCCCTGGTTTCCATTAAAGTCAAGAAGGAAACCCATTTCTAGGAGCAGCATTGGAACTTTACTTTTCACAGACGGGGGGGGGTTGGGTAAATTTTTGTGAAAATTTGACGTCAGCAATTTAAATAATTACTGAAAAAAAGTTTAGTATTTTTACTGAATGTGTAATGTAACTGGGTAATGAACTTGTCCTAAACGTTGGCAGTAACCCTCCGTTCGTGTATGTACATGTCCCAGCACAGTAAATGTTACACTTTTATGCAAAATCATCGTTCCAATAAGTAATTATTACTAGGACACTTACGTTGATAGGAACCAGCAATTCCTGAATGAGTAGAGGCTTGTTGTAATTCAACTGCTTCAATTGCTGATCCTGTTAACAAAAAATCAGTCCCTGTCATAAATGAATTTACTAATTGCAATAGAAAGATTGTATTTGAAATTAATAAACCACAGGCCTTGGTAGGTTGTAAGTACAAATTGTTTTTTTGGTTTACCAATTCCAATGCCGCCACCACAATAACATGTACCAGAGAAGATTTCAGTAGGCTTCCCAACAAGCATTGATTCCAATGGACCCGGTTTTTGTACAGGGTACTGTGTGAATCGTTAGTGATGAAACCATAGCTAAATTGACAGTACAATCACAAACTTTCATTTTAGGAGTGTTTCATCTCTAACGTTCAACATGACAACATGTACAAAAAAATGGCCAGATGGAAGCATGCATAGGGAAGCTACTGGTATCTTCTCTTACGTACCTGTCAGTAAATTTAAATAGTAAGCTACAACACCATTGGTGCTATTGTTTAAATTTGAGCAGAGGTATTCAGGCTGTTAGAAATATGGTTACCGTTACATCAAAGGGACACTTTGGGTAGCTTTGCGCGAACTTGCAATATTGCCACAGTTTTTCCCCAAACCTTTTTTTTTCACCAACCCCCCATTTATAAATGATAAGCTGGGCCCAATAAAAAAAAAAAAAAAATAAACATGTAACTTGGTTTGTTAACATTAATAAATGATTCATTTACTATCTGAGCAAATATGGCCATGCATTTTGAAACTTGTTACCCACCGAACTATACTTCATACGGCCATGAATAAGGAGGAACGTAATAGCTGTTCACCGCAGTCTTAAATGTGCGAATCGAAGTAAGCCGCAGCGTAAATCGGCAGGCACAATAACTGCACAAAAGATGTGACATCACTTAGTCAAGAAGGAAGAAGTAGTATAACCTGTCCAAGAGACACTTTGAGGCATATAATGGTAATTTTTTTGCGAGGGCTATTAGTGTTAGGGGAACATCAATTGGGAAAATAAAAACAAAAAACACAAATTAGTGCCATTTCTTGCCCGTCAGGCATTAACCCAAAGAACTCTTATTTTTTAGGGTTGTCTTACCATGCCTGTTGGGCATTTATAAAGGGTGGGGATATTTCACACATGCTTAGAGAATGCCTTCAATGGGAAAATGTGAATAGCTATTAACAGGTAAATGACTGAGAGAAAGGGGAAAGGAATTGTAACCTTGAATGCCTTGGACAATTTTAGATACTTTTTTTTTTTTGCCTATTGGATGTCTACTGGGTATTTATTAGTCCAAAAGAGGCGAGAGTGAGGGTAAAAATCAAATCAGTTGATTTTTGAAATAATTAACTCCATCTGGGCCTTGGTTCGTGTGGAATGCATGAATCCTAATGCAATAGCTGCCATGTTGCCAGAAAAAAAGACATTATGGCCAAAGTCTTTAGTCAGTGCTCTTGAAATAGTTCTTACAGTCCGCCGAAGAGGCATTTCAAGAGCCACTGATTCAAGGAAAATAAGAATTGAGTTTCCAATACATGGCAGCATGCAGATCTATGAATGGCAGCTATTGACTTACGACTACGACCTTCTTGCAAGTTACATGACAAAAATTTGGTAGGCTCATTTATTTACCTGTCCTGCAACTGATGTGAGAACCACGGCCAAAGAGGATCCTGCACACCGTATCATGTAAAGAAAATTCAAACCAAACAATTACTGAAAAACTATCAATATACCAATTATAGATGTTCTATTAAAATCCATTTAACTATTCTTAACCCTAACAATTGTTGAGGGTCATTACACCACATCAACAATTGTTGAAAGTGTTGACTCAAACCACTACATGGTTTTTGCTGTACTGGACGTTTAAAAGGTGCATTTCATGATTCCAACACCACTGTTTTAGTCATTGATCACTAATAGCCTGAGAAAAGGACGTATTCCAAAATTGAGTGATCCCGATCTTTGTTGGTTTGGTGTTATGAGCATTACCGTTTCCAAAGGTCCCATAGGCTACTGTGCGTAATACAAAATTGCGAATATTCATGCAAGAGCGGACCGAACCGAATTTGCCCAGTAGAGTGGGGCACAAGTGGATTATAGGCTAACGGTTCAAATGATTATAAAAATATCAACATTTTAGGTAAGTCAGTGGACGACGAGGCTTGTGGATAACGAAATGCCCTTTAAGGTCGACTCGACTCAAACAGAGTCAGAGACTGTCAAGGACCAATAATGGAAAACCTTTTAGTAAATTTGGCCAATTGATGAAAAATGCAAACTATTTGATTTGTTTCTTTTGTGGCCACTTTTTTTGCTTATAAAATTCTAACGTTTAGCCTAACACTCTACTCATAAGAAACTACAAATAATGCTACCTCCCAGCTTTTCAAAGGTTAGAATTGCATTGCGCTTGCGTATTGACCCAGCTGAGCTTGATTACATCACTGGCGAATGGGACCGCAGCAGTCCCAATGTCTGTCAAACCAATGAGCACGGTCAAATTGTATTGTCATTAGCGGGGTCATTAGCGCTAATTAATTAATTTTCGATCTCTGTATGTATGTGTTTAATAGTGTGATGTATGTAGGGCAGTCTTCTTGCGTTGGAACATGCAAATTTATCTTAAGCTTGAAATTGCAATTTTGCCAGAACCAGGTAACATATTAACTGCATTTTGCACCATTTCACGAATATAGAGCAGTCAATATTTGTTTTATATAACATAAAAATATTTCTGTCATTTGAATGGTCAAGGCAAGCAATCCAATGAATTGTGGCTCTCTAGAGTAGACGTTTGATAATTTGTTTTCTAAGCACTATCTACAGCGTCGAGATTTCTCCATTTTGAGCAAAAACATTCAACGGAAATTGGCCAGCGGTTCGGGATAGGCCCGTAGCCAGGCGCGGATCCAGGGAGGGGGCGCGCGGATCCAGGGAGGGGGCACGCGCCTACCGGTAATTCTGCAAATTCTTGCAAAATCAGCCCATTTTGAGCTATAGCCGGGAGCGGACATCCGGGAGTTCAACAAAATCTGCATAGCAATGGCATGACAACAACGTGCGTAATTCGATGCGCGCTGCACGCATAGTGTCATACGATGTGCAATGAACTTAAAGACGCAATTTGCGCAGTTTGTTTTCACCGCGATTCGGGGATTCCCTTAGTTAGAGTAACATGTAACTCAGTACTAAGATACTGAGTTACAGCATGTTCGCATCATATGACTTCGCCATTTTTCCTGAACTCAGCGAAGTTCAACTTTGCAGAAGGATAACCTATCTTTAACTTTATTTCACTCACCCTCATCTACATCCATGCAAACATGTGTGTCTTATAGTTCATAAGAGGTAGTTGATCTCAATGATCATTTGCCTATGTCGGAAAAAAATACAAATTTCCTTCATGTTCTCATCACATTGCCTCCACAGACCGTATCGTAGATAGAAATCGCAAGGACTCATGGGATTAGTATGCACGCCACTGGCGAACTACACATTCGGTGTTTTTTGCGCCTGTGATTCTATATAGCCACACCCTCTGTGGAGATATCTAGCCAAAACTCGTCCGGACGTTCCTTCTTTTAACATAAATTGACTAAAATGCCATTTTACACAGGGGTTGCTTGCCATGTTTTTTTTTTTTTTGGGTGTGCGTTTGTGTAAATTGCTTCGGAAGAAAAGTCTCTAGTAACAATTCGCGATCGACGTGTGTGGCCGTATTTCATGGACTAGTCAGACGATGGTAACCAAGAAATCACAAATTTAGCCGTTGTCACAAAAATAAAGGGTTATTTCTGAATTGTTGGGCCGATTAAAAAAATTATCTGATTCTTATAGCCCTCCCTCCTCACTTGTTGGGATAAGGCCAAACTATTTTTTTTGCAATCCTGAAATTTTAATGGATTATTGGCCTAATTAATTGTGTTATTAACTAATCACAGTAACTTTCATGTGATTTAAAGGTGCTTGTTCCGATTTATGTGTATTGTGTTCTCTACTTGATATGAGAGTCTGGCACTTGCACATACACCTAGTTACAGTAACATGTAACTCAGAAAGATACTGAGTTACAGCACGTTCGCATCATATGACTTCGCCATTTTTCCTGAACTCAGCGAAGTTCAACTTTGCAGAAGGATAACTTATCTTTAACTTTATTTTACTTCACTTACCTATTTCGGGAAAAAAAAACATTTTTGTGGAGGTCTACTCATTTTTACCTTCACAGGCCGTATCATTGATAGTAATCGCAAGGACTCACGTGATTAGTAAGCACGCCACTGGCGAACTACGCATTCGTTGTTTTTTTCGCCGGTGATTCTATATTTCCTTGACAAGATGCTAAGCCACAGGGCCACACCCTCTGCGGGGATATCTAGCCAAAACTCGTCCGGGCGTGGGAGCTCCTTCTTTTAACATAAATTGAGTAAATGCCGTTTTTACAAGGGGGTTTTCTTGCCATGTTTTTTTTTTGTGTGCGTGTTTGTGTAATTTGCTTGGAAGAGAAGTCTCTTGTACCTGTCACTCATTCCTCAGGCGATCGACGTGTGTTTACGTCATTGGTGTGGCCGTATTTCATGGACTAGTCAGACGATGGTATCCAAGAAATCACAAATTTAGCCATCGCCATTGTTTTAATACAAAAAGGGTTATTTCTGAATTGTTGGGCCGATTAAAAAAATTATCTGATTCTTATAGCCCTCCCTCCTCATTTTTTGGGATAAGGCCAAACTTTTTTTTTGGCAGTCCTGAAAGTCGGTGGCTGGTAATATCATTTTTTTTTTTCGGTGAAAGTAAAAAAAATAATTAAAAACTGCACTCTCTACTCACTTTTCAGAAGCCACTGTTACGAAAATCTAAAAATTATTGCTGAATGAATGGACAATGACGAGGTCGCATTGTTGTTGTTGTTGTTGTTTTTATTATAGGTTTAGGCACGCACTTACCCACATCCGCCTGAATTAGTTCTTTTTTGTATGGGCTTGGCCGGCAGCATCTGAATGTGTGTTGGAAACGAATTTTGTTCCTCGGTGGTGTGGTTTGTTTACCGTGTGTACAACCTTTAACCTCGTAATTTCATATTTCCAGTTTCATCAACTCTGCTGGTCGAGAAATCGTTCCGTCCTATTTCTTCTCAAATTAACAATTTGTGATATCAAATTGCAAAACAAATGGTATATACAGTAATGTAAGCATTGCAAGAATTCACATGAATGCATGTTGAGTGCATATTGGCGGTATTTTGGTCTCTGTAACCTTGCAAAGTTTGAGTATGTCACTTTAGTACTTGTAACGAACTAGGACATGAGAATCAGCTGTTCGATAATGCCCAGTGCTAATGATAAATGGATTCGAATGTCCTAGTTACTAGGACTAGGATTCCCTGGGCTTCCCCTTTGTTTTCACCGCGATGTGACGTCAGCCCGCTCCCGGCTATTTTGGACCAGTTACAGGTTTCAGCCCCCGGTGATTTTGACATTTTTCAAATCCTGGATCCGCCATTGGTAGCCGTACCTCGGAAAAATAGTGTACCTATTTCCCTCTAACCATGGGCCATCCGCCATGTATTTATAGTAATTAGTATGTAATTCATGAGTTACAATAATTACATCATGTACAGTACCACAACCACCATGCAACTAACGGCGGAGCAAACGCATAGCGCATGCGCGAACTGGGAATTTCGAGATCCCATAAGTGGATGTTTTGAGACGTAAACAAAGCAATGAAGCTCTACTGGCGTAGCCGAAAATATCACAAATTATTAATGTTTGAAGCAAGATCGAACTGAGATGAAGGTGAAAATAGAAACATACATGTTATAGCTGTGTGCAAATTTAGTTACACGGCGAAATTGTGTGAAATACAAAGAAAAGAAATGTTCTTATACCATGTAGTACAGTTAAAAATGTGTCGAAAAAAGTGCAAAATTTTCGCCTTCAATTTTCAACCGAAAATCGCAAATCTCAAAGCCATTTTGAAAATTTGAGCTTCAAAATAATACACTGCTATGCTAATATTGTCCTTAAACGTAAACCTCGTGCACCAGTAGGCCTGCCACTTTTTAATGAGAAGTTCTGGATCAAAATGTGATGATGGCCGTTCTGCCAGGCATTGTAAAATGCACACGCAACGGTGCTATACGTGCGTGTGTGGATATGGAACTGCTTGTCATCACGGTGAGCAGTTTACTACCGACGACGAAGCCTCCGGCCTCCTACTCCTGCTATCTACTGCTGATGACGAAATTGATGACTGATTCATGAATTTCGAGGGCATTCTTGGACAGATCAAAAAGCCCAGTAGATTGACTAGCATATCCCAAGTTTGGACATGCAGCATGATTGTGTAGGCAAGGCAGCTCATGACTAGCTTTGCTGGTCTAAAGCTAGCTTGACAAGTCATAGCCCGGGGCCGGGGCGGAGCCCGGAGTGCCCAGTTAGAGTAACCTCGAACTAGTCTAAAGCATGCATGCTACTTAGCCTTAGTGATAAAACTTCTAAGTTTAAAGCCTGTAGATTCGATTCAGTCGATTGGAACTTCATATGCTATAGTAACCATAGTAATACACCCATTACAACATATCTTTGACATACGCAGGATTTATTTTGAGGTGGTGCAGAACCTCGAAAAAGTGGACCTTTTTTGGTAAAAGTGGACCTAACCCTAAAATGGTCCTTTTTTTTACTTTTTGAACATCTGATCACCAAAATGTGGACTTTCTTGTCAAAATATCTTTAAATTTTGGACCTTATTATGAAACAAAATCAGCAAAAAGTGGACTTTTTGCCCCTTTTGTGGAATTTGGGGGTCCTCGCACCCCACTGCGTACGGCTAATCTGTGATTCATTGGGGTCCCAGTCAACCGGGTCACTAAACAGCCACACCCACGGGGCTGTGGCCATTTTGGACACCATACCCTGATAAATTTAGTAATCAATGTGCATAAATAAAGTGCTTAAAATTTTTCAGAGTCATTTGTGTCAGGTGGGTCACAAAACCATCCCCACCCAACCCCCAGGGCTAAGTATGTTAGAAGCTAGGCTGAATGCTACTAACTAGTAGGTTAGTAGCATCCGTGAATACTAGGCAATATTTCGAATGAGTGGTTAAGTTATACTTAGTCGATCACTGCCGTCGTGCATCAGAAAACTAGGCTAATATCGGGGCTAATGCAGGCTGCGAATCGGGAGGGGGTGCGCGCCTCCCGGTAATTAGTTGCCAAAAATCAGGCCAATTTTGGAAGGCTGTTGGTACAAGTTTCAGCCTTTCAGCCCCCCCCCCCCCCGGTAATTTTCGCTTTTTTCAATCCGGAGCCGCCACTGTAATGTAGGCCTATAGCTTGGCTGATGCATGATTGCTTACTAGATGTACTTGTACCGTGCAATTAGGTTCCAGACTCATGTGTCAACAAAATCAGGCAGGTTTTTCTTGTGTGCCTGATTAATGTGTGTTCGGCAGAAGTCTAGTACATTTCAGTCAAACTAAAAGCTCAGGATTTAACGCTTAAGGAAATGGATATAGTCAATGGACGTCGCTGGACCTCAGGCCCGTAGCCAGAATTGTGGGGGTGGAGGACGGGGATGCGGATTTGCCAGAAGCGGGCCTTTTGGTCGAATTTTTCACAAGTCGTCTTCAAAATTGAAGACGGGGGGATGATGAAATCATCCCACCATTCAAAAAACAGTACAATAACAACAACAGTGCGTAATGCAATAGTATTTTAACCACTGCTTAGTCATTCATATACCAAGCAGCACAACCCTTAAAAAAAGAGGCAAGCACCAAAATTTAACATCACAAAACGGACCTTAAAAAAGACAACGCGGACCTTCACCATCCAAAAAGCGGACCTTTGTCATTTGGGGGGGGCCTGCGTCGCACCCCCGGCTCCGGCCCTGGTGACATGAAGTAGATTTGCACTATAGCCCGGGACTTAGCTAGTACAGTATAGGAGCCATTGGGCATACTAGCCTAACAAGCACCCGACACACACATATAGGCGTTAATATACTAGCCTAGCTCGGCTGGGTAAAAAATCCCTAGTCATACGGGTTCGCTAGTAGAGAGTTCATTAGAAAAAAAAGCGCTAGTCAGAGGGCCTAAATTAAAAAGGGTTTTGACTAGTAATAAAATTGAAAAAGGGTCGCAGTCAAAATGTAAATGTGATTCTCAACCCTAAACCATTATGACTAGTGATTTTTTTTATAGGACATAGCAACCCTTTTTTCTTGATTATGAATTAACCTTAGGACTGGCAAATCTTGACTTGGGAAATGGACCCCTAGGCTGATGCTACTATCATAGGCTGATGCATCAGTTATCGGCTAGTAGCTCTGGTTGTCAGCCTAGATACCAATGGCATCGAATTCACCAAAACAGACAACACATTTTAAGCCTTAAAATCCTGGCATACAACACAACCCCCCAAAAACCACCCCCCCCCCCCCCCCCCCCCCCCCCCCCCCCCCCCCCCTGGATTCGAATTACCCAAGTGAATAGGTGTATGTCAGCTTCTCTCCCTTCCCCTTTATGTGGCATGTCACTTTCTCTCTGTGCATGCCCGGTGTGCATGGTCACTTTTGTATCTGCATGCAATGTGCATGTTCATGAAAATTAAAACTTAGTGATTCTGTAGAATATTCACTTTCAGCTTTTTCCATGAGAATGAATTGAATGTTGAAATAAGAAAATTTGAGCATGTTAGCTTTTTCATAGAATGTAATTGAATGTTAAATAAAATGTGAGCTGACGTCAAAAGCCCGAAACGCACCCAAGTCTGAAATGAATGTTAGTAGACATGTTACATCAGCCTGTACATGTAACTCAGTGGTCGATTAAGATCAGCAGTGTCAGCAGCTGCTGGACAGGGGCCCCCTAAAATATTGCTCTCAGGGCCCCACTAGGACACACGTTAGTAACATTTAAAGTGCGGTAGTGAGTTCCTTCTTGCTCTCTGGGGCGCACCTTAAGCTGTCGACAGGGTCCTTCCTTACATCGGCCACTGATGTAATTTTCAAACTGTGATGTAATCTTTCAAGACGATCTTAAATTGTAATTCAAAGCCTGACAACACACCATGCACTTCTTACATGTTTTCAATAATTCAATACGAACAATACTCTATTAAGGTGGATTTGGTCTAATTGTACATTACTAATCAAGCTAGTAGCATAAACTAGCTAATACATCGCCATGGATTTAAAAGTGCATTTATGATTCCAGCACTTCCTGTTCTATTCAGGTTTATATAGACATCTGTGTTGAGGAAAAGCTTATTTAGTTGATTGTGATCTGCAGTTTTGTTATGAAGCAATTTCCTTGTTTCCAGTCCCATAGGCCACTGTGGCTGTAAAGTGTGTTCGTTTACAGACAGAAAATACAAAATTGCCTATTTCATACAGATACGACTGGACTTTGCACTAGGTAGGCCTTACCATGGATTATTAAGATTAAGAATAACAGTTCAGATGATATAAAAATTAACCTTTTTTTAAAGTTAAGTTGGGGGGGAACGAGGTTGTGGTCCTGCCCCTTTACCTTTTACAAATAGTTTTTGTTAATATGCAAGATAGCTATTTTTGCACAGGGATTATGCTAACTTGTACAGGCTAATCATGGAAAATATTTGTTTTCTAAGAAATAAAGGGGCCTTGCCCATGTTGGTGTTTAAAAAAAAACAACCCCCCTAATAATAAAAATGAGACTGAGTGCCTTTTACAAAGTAGGGCAGGCACTACTGACAGGGGAAAAAAGGCAAAAGAAAACACTAAGAGCTAGGGAAAAGGATGTGACTTAAAAAAGACTTTGCCTTAAATGATACTACATCAACCTTTTCATAGCTCAGTTCTGCATAAAGCACAATCTACAATCAAGACAAAATTGTTGGTACACTTTACATGCACCATAGCCAGCTGGGTTCAGAGGGAGCGCAAGCAGCACGGTGTGATCTAAAACAGGACAATTGAAATAATAATCAAATTGCACCCAAAAAATTAAAAAAGAGGGGAAAACAAGCACAGCATTGCCCCCTGGACCAAACATGGGGCTCTCCCTGGACCTGTCAGGGCCTCAAGCAGCTCCCTGAAACCTCGGTCGTGATGGGGTTGTCCAGGATCCGAACCAATGGGGGTTGCTGGGTCTCGCTCTACATCATATGGTGGCCCATCAATTTGTTAAAATGTCATTTTGTTCATGCACTTCTAGGACTACCCAAAATTGATGAGGAAAAGTATGGGGAGGGATCACGGGTGATACCCTCACGGTGTCAAGCGTTAAATCCAAATAACTATGTCTTGGCTGATACATAGTGCGTGGTTACAATTGTGAAAAAACTGAAGATGGCAAATAAGTTTGTCTGTGATTGATTGCAGGTCTGGTCTGCTTGTGCACAGACTGCACATACAAAAGCCCAGGAGCGCGTAACCAGCTGAGCCTCGGGGGGCAAAGACTCAAGAAGTTCCCCATTTTTTTTCGGATCGCTTCGCTCGCGGGTAGACCCATATTTTTTTATAGACGGTTCGAAAGGCTGATTACCATGTTATTATATATTTTACCTTCGATTACAAATGTCTGATCTATTGTTCCCTCTCCTTCCCGTTTCTTCTCCTTTTAAACTTATACTGTCAGTGTTCCTTATAGTGCTACCGAGGTGATTGCACGTGTTTCCCCTTCTTTTCTCCCAATTTTTTAGCTTCTCCGTTTTTCCCCCATTTTAGTTGTCCGGGGGGGCAGTCTGCCCCCCTGCCCCCGCTGGTTACGCCACTGCAAAGCCCACATCAATGAGAAGAAAAGGATAACATAGTGAGCAGTGTTGTAGAGGGAATTGGAGAATTCAAGCCATGTCTGAATCTACAATGAGATTCTTTCAATTTATCCTTTGCGAAATAAAGCGGAATAAAAACAGATTCGTGGTTACTTACAAGAGTGGAACCTATTCAGGTGGTGATCCTTTTCTTTTTTCTATAACTCTAACAAACCAAAATAAATTTCAAAACAGAAAGCAGCAAAATTAACTCACATTAGGCTAGGCTGAATTAAATTGGCATCTGAATTTGGTGTGCGTAAGTAAATAAGGCCATTCTAAAGATGAACAAGTAAAATACTGAACAGTACAAAACAGCATAGGGTTATAAGCTTTCAGAGTTTTAATATTTGGAAAACACCAAATTGAAAGAAAATCCTAAAAGACAATTACAACTTACAAACATAACAGTGTATACTGCAAAATTAGTGCCATGCATTTTGTTAATTTCAGTTGTGTGATGTGCCTGAACCACAGACGATCAAGTAGGAAGGTTTATATTTCCTGAGCACAAAAATGCTATTTTCTAAAACTAATTAAAATCCTAAAGTGCACAAAACAGCAAACTTTGGCACCTTTAAAAAAATGTGTACTCTGGATTTAACTCAATTTGGGCTTTTTAGCTATGTGCCCTGAGTCTGTGTGGCATGCCCCAACCACCAAAAAAAAAAGTCATTTAAATGCAGTGAACAGAAATGTACAAAAAAACCCCCTACAAAAACTTCACTAAAGAAATCATACCTTGTGCAAGATTTAACCCTACAAATCTGGTCAATCTATCCTGAGAGAAACAGCAAGACTGACCACGTCAGGCCACTAGTATTTACAATATAAGTATTTCTGTTGTGTTATCCATGCAACACATAAACCAGTGAAGAGGTCCAACTGGAAAGAAGTTTGGAATCAGAGGTTGACTTTCATTTTCAACACAAGGCCCACAGCTAGAATTTCTGAAGGGGTAGGCTTTCCAAATAAGTGGACCTTTTCCCAAATGGTGACTGTTTTGCCATATGTGGGGCATGGCAAAAGTGAATTTGAACCAAAAATATTTCAACCTGTTTCATTAAAATCCTACATCTTCTGCTTGCTGCATTGAATACAGCATGTTACAGAATATTATCACCAAAGTTGAATGGCTTGTCCCTTAAATGGACACAGGCACATTTCCATCAGGCCAAATTACAATTTCTCAATTTCATAACACTTTTTAAGAAGGGGCCAATATGTAAATTTTTCGAACAGTTGATGATACAGGTAAATATTGTCTATTAACCGCCTATAATATGAAAATGAGATCACTGGCTCACAAACTTGTGTCACTTCATATAAAAAGAAAGGATTTTTGCTATCAAGAATCAAGGATACATGATATGTAATTTACCAAGGCTAGCTCGCTGGAACGGACACCACCACAATTTCTGCCCCGCCCATCCACCCACACCAAAAAATGGTTTTGTCTGACTTGACTGGGCGAACTAACAGGAAAAAAACAAACAATGGATTTATGGTTAATTTAAAATTTTTGATTAGTCAAACCCTTATCAATTTTTGGAATAGCGAACCCTTTTCAGTGCTAGCGAACCACTTATTTATGAATTAGCGAAACTTTTTTTAATGATTAATGAAGGTTGACTAGCAAACCCATTATGGATAGGCATTTTGACCCAGCCTAGGCAGGGACATTAACCCCGGATGCATGTTAGGCTAGTTTGCACTGATGCTGCCATATTGTTAGTGCATTGACTCCTCGAGTCAGCAACGTTTCAAGTGCGATATCCAGTGGACGAAGCTTTAAATTACGAACTTTGAATAAAAGTGATGCCGTACAAGAAATGTCTGTTTTGTTGAAGTCACTGATTCATGGAAAGCTAAATGCATTATAGTAACATCATGAAACCGGCCTAGCATGCACCAGCATAGGCTAGTACATTAGCCCGGGTGTGAGCCTAGTATGCCCTGTTGCTATAACCGATACTAGTAACATACGCCTCGACTGCTCAGTGTAAAAAGCGGAAAGCACAAAGCCTATGAATTGGCAGCCTCAATGAATAAACATTGTCTGGTTGAGGCTTGAATTTGGGCAGCCTCAACAAAAAAAAAAAAACAGGCATATGCAGTTTATCTGTGGGCTGCCGAATTCACTAGCGCTTTTCGCTTCCGCGTTTTAATACACTAAGCCACCTAGACTAATAGTACATCAGCCCTAATGTACACTGATACTACTAACCTCTGCTAGTTGCATCAACCTAGACTATTTGTTCAATAATTAGCCATGGATGGTGGACTGTGGCGTTTTTAGGGACCCAGTTGACTGGCAACCCCAATTATTGAGGGTCAACACCAGTTCAACTCTTTTACTTCACGCTATTCTGTGGGGCCAATCCCAACACGCCAGGAGTGGGCAGTGATAAAGGGTCCCTGTTACCGTAGTTACTGCGCAAATAGCCTTCAAAGAGTGGCCCTGGCCATGGATGGACTAGTCATGTTTGTAAATAGGTATTGGGTGTATCACTATACGATAGCCTTGACAAACTAGAACCTACAGGCTTTAACTTAAAAGTTTATTACTGAAGGTGGGCTAGGCATTGGCCAAGTTAAGTTAGAAATGCTAGCCAATTACGGGTAACGGTATGCCAAAACTGTGGCTTTTTAATGATTTCAACTTTTTAATATGTTAAAGAATGCCCTCGAAGGTCAGTTAAATTCCATCTCAGCAGTAGGATAGCAGGAGATGCCGGGATGCAGGCCGTTCCTGTCCACACGTTATAGCGCCTTTGGATTGGGTGTTGCATGTACACTGCCTGGCAGAAGAATCGGCCATCATCAAATTTTGATCCAGAACTTCTCATTAAAAATCCAGGCTACTGTTGCACGAAGCTTACTTTAAGAAATAGTATCATTGTAGTCTATAATTTTGAAGCCACCGACGATTTCCAAAAATGGCTTGGAGATTGCGATTTTCTGTTCAAAATTGAAGCGAAAATTTTTCACTTTTTCACACATTTTTCAACGGTACTACATGGTATAAAAACCATTTCTTTTTATTTCACACAATTTCGCCGTGTTCGTTGTAACTAAATTGCACCCACAGCTATAACATGTATGTTACTATTTTCACCCTTATTCTTGTCAATCCGTGCTTCAAACTCCGGGATCTAAAACTTCCATGTTCGCGACTGCGCTATGCGTTGCTCTAGGTTAAAGGGGGCACGGCACCGTACCAAATCACTCACGTTTGGGGGAATGGTGTTAGTTCCGTTTAAAAAACAAGTCCTATTTGTGATATTGTGGTGTCCTGTGCGAATCCGTGTCCAGTGAGGGGTAGCATGTTATTATCAAAACATGAGAGCGCATAGCCAAGTACATTACTCATAGTAGAGAAAAATAGTGACTTTCGATTCATGTGATAAAATAGGCCCCGGAAAGATACCCTAGTCGGAAACGGTTATGAGGCATTCGTGACAGCCGAAAATAGCGGCGACGCTGTTCACGTGCTCTTATCGCAAAAGTTAACGGAATGTGTAAGGTGAATTGAAAGCTTATATGCACCAGTTTCGGTTTATCATGTGATTTATGCATTGAAAAATATTCAGAATGGTTTTACGTCTGGTGGGAAAGGAAAAGAGGGAAAGAATTTAGTATCAGCCACAAGCCTACATTGCTCAAATTTTTATACCCACATCACTAGAAATCGGACATTCTAACAAGGAGGGGCGACTTTTTGATGGTGGTAGAGTAAAAATGGGGTCCTGGTATTTTTCTGGTGTTTATACTACAAGGAAAATGAAAAAAATATCACGCGAAAAAAAAATGATTCGCAAATATTGTGTTGCCTCTTGTCCACCTACTGTTCTCTTCCATCCTACGCTCCCGTCACGCTCTGACTACATATCCGATCTTACCTTACCTCTACAGGGATATCTTATATACACTTTATTACTACTTCTACTAACATTGATTCATATGGTTCCCGCCGCGACTCGAACCTGGACTGTAATCTTAGAGTCTTCCGTCTATCCCTTAGACCACCGTTTTTGTAATTGCGTGGGGAAGGGGGGGTTGTGGTTGGAAATATTAACTGTCTATCTAATATGTATATAATACTAAGATATAAGAAAAGTTAAAATAATGTATATTCTGACAAAATTGTCCATATTGTGCCGGGGGAAAATGGCCGATTTGGGAAGTGGAAGGCTGTTAAAGATGAAAATTATGGCTTAAATTCACCTAAATTGAATTTGTTTGTTGGAGTCAAAATACTAGAATATAGAAACACGTTGGCGACGCGCTCATTTGAAAGTCAAAGGATAGAGGTGGCAGTTCAAAATAGTGTTTAGGGGGTTTTTTCACAAATATATATGAATGTATGTTAACGGGGAGAAAATGTTAGTTAGGCGACAGAAAATAAAAAAAACCTGTTTACGGGCCCGACCGACCCTATGATTTTTCAGTTTTGCAGAATTTTCCTTTTTTTAGTTTTTCTAAAAAATCATGTAAAATCAGCCGTTTTGAGGCCAAATTTATCAATTTGGCAAATATTTTCAGAAAATTTGTTTGTAAATATTGTTCATTTTTTCTCTTGAATTTTTTCAGATTGGGGCTTTTTAGGCCAAATTTGAGCTCCCAGAAAAGAAAAAACAATAAAAAAAGGGAAACACAAAAGGAGATCTCTACGACCTCCCCCTTTCGTTATCTTATTCCCCTGTTGTTTACTCCCATTGACAACTCTTCAATCCTCATCCGACCCGACCGACCCTACTCGAAAGGCCACTAGCCCATATAAAACAGGTTTTCTTTTTCGTCGCCGATATTTGACATTAATAAGCAAATAAAGATCTTGTAATGTAAATCTAGTCTTGCACGTTATTCCAGGGAAAAAGGCAAGGTTTAAAACAGTTGTCTAAGAAACTGGTACATTTTGAAAATAATAAGCCAATGTTTGTATGATTTGCAATTTTATTGTAAATGAAATTGTATTGAATGTACGTGTACGTGTTCGAACCCGACCAAAATCGGAATTTTCATATTTCTGTAATTTCAAAAATGTTAGACCTTTTCAAGAAAAGGGTGTGAAATTAATTTAAAACACACAGTGTCCAAGAAAGGGGTTCATTTCGGACACTACTAAGGGAAAAAAATTAAAAAAAAAGATCTGAGTTTAGGAGTGACTGATGGTATAGATGGGATTGACTAGTGGTTGACTTGTGGGATAGGATGGCCAAGTGGGGTAGAATTGACTAGTGGGGTAGGTAGGATTGAGTTATAAACCCTATCCCAACTATAAACCCTAAACCCTATCATAAGCCCTAACCCTACCTAAACATAAAACTAAATCTAAACATAAACACTAAGGACATAAACAATAACCTAACTCTTAAACGAAACACTAAATCTAACCTAACCCAAACACTAACCATAACGCTAAACCTAACTCCAAACACTAACACTAACTCTAACCCTAACTTCAAACCTAACCTAAGACCCTAAATTAACCCTAACCCTAATCATTCCTCTACTCAACCCTCTAAAAACTCATGGTCCAATTACATAGTACAGATCTCCCCATAGCGCAAATGGAATGTCATTCCAAATTAGATGATGACCGAATGCCTTTATAGCGACAAAATGGTGACCTTACACAGTTAACTAAGCGGCGAAAATGACGAAACGAAAACACTTAAAAATATCATATTTGGAGCAAGATTGTAAAACTTTCTTCCAACCTAAATGATTAAAAATCTTCTTAGGAAGTCATTAAGGTAAGTTATTTGATCATATATAAATTTTTAAACTGTGGATCTCTGAATACTAAATTTCATTTACCGAAAAGAGAGTTTCTTTAATAAATTTTATGTGCTTTTCATGGGCAATTATTATGGTATGTGCCACCCGTAACCTAGTTCCAGTAACTCTGAAACCAGAGGGTCGCCATTATCTGTACATTATCATTGAACGGCCCTTCTAGTTTCAGAACCGAGAGCTATTGCGGATAATGAACGGAGAATAAAACCAGAGTTTCCTCATCGATTTACAATGTAACACAAGCAAGTTACCTGCCAAATTTCTATGATACGAAGATCTCACATACCTTCTCTTCCATGTTGCAGTTTAAGCTTCAAAACCACTTCAAAATAACGATTTGGACCGTTATTTTGGGACCCAAGCAGAATCACATTTCGTCTAACTATGAGCAATGTGAGGGGGGTTGAAACCTCTTTAATGCACACAAAGGAAGCATTTTATAACCCGCCCATGTATTGATCGAGATCTCGATCACATGAGCACAGTTAAGTGTTAAGGTCAAAATCTGGTCATATCCGGGGCATACACGTGACAAACTTCCGAGTATGTATGAGTATTGTTTGGATTGTTTGAACGCAACTTCTGAACGTGTTCGAGGCGGTGTCGGGCCAGGACATTGGGAAGGCGCGGTTAGAATCACGGGCCAGTCGTTTTAATGAAGATAAATTAAGGATATTTTCGGTGGGAAGCTATTTTGGCCTGGTATTTGGGACCAGAGAAGTAGTAACGTGGGTATCTTCTCTGAAGGGATGGTAGGTAGGAGAGTAGAATTTTTTCAAGAGGCCCATTTGGGCGCGCCAATTTCATAAACAGTGGTTTGCATCATGTCATATCATTGCCCAGGTAGCAGATCTTCCCACGGGCGTATTGAATTTGAAAAGGAAATCGAAAATTTCTACTAGAGATGAGATGAAATTAAATTTATCCGGGAACTGTTCAATTTATTTAAGCAATTATAAAGGTAGGCGTATTTTAGTAGAGGACAGTACAACACTCTGAATGTGCATCCTAATTTATCAATTACTTGTGCCATGTGTAGTTGTAAAAACACAAAGACATTACTAACAAAGGATACACACAACTGCCGGTAATTGGGCATGGGGATGATTAAATGTTGTGTATGTTGCTTTGCTTGCACTTTGAAACATGATTATCTAAGTGAACGGTACTGTAAGATGGGAATGAGTTCCGTTTTGGCACTATAATTCATGTGACAACAAGTTCAAATATTGTATTGGAAGAATTGCATTGTGGGAAGAACCACCTGTACCTCCTATTCCTTCCCCAATGAACTGACCTGTGTCTTGTCGTGTCTTCACTGGACAACAACAACAATCCATAAGGTTTCAAGCGGTCAGGAAGGATGCGCATGTGGTGTTGTTAGTCAATTTGTTGTTTAAAACGTAGTCTTTTATAACTTCTTTGAAGAGTTGAGTGATTGGATGTTGACGAGTGTTCCGGGGCTCTTTGTTCCGTCTGACACGGTTCGGAAAAATGAATTCATACAGTCACTGTTTGTAGCAATAGTGCAATAGGCTTAAGAATTGTGGAAGCGTGATGCGTTGGGTAGGCTGTCGCAGGTTCCGGTTGGAAAGATGGAGAAGTCAAGTGGACCTAGGTCGGCTTTGTGAAAGATGAAAGATGGTGATTAATGATTTTACGCCGAGACTTGAAGAGTTTCCCCTTCCAAATTTGGGAATTTATCATGTTGGTAATTACTGCTGGTGAGCCGTGAAGGTAATTCGTTGCAAAACAAAACGTGCAGCCTTTTTGGATCATTTCTATCTGGTTGTTGAGGGTTTTGGTATGCGGATCCCAAACGCAGAACCAGAAAAGAGAGAGTATTTCCAATAAACAAAATAATGGCGGACAAGGGCTTTGTACGCGGCCTCTTTGGTTGTTTAGACATGAAAAATCAGTTACGCTTTGATAAAACCCAGTGATCTGTTAGCTTTAGATGTTATATCGTGGATATGTGTTTCAGTGATTTGTTTGTAATTGAAAACACCAAGTAGGGGACCTTCTGTTTGCTAACGAGAATGCCTATAGTTCTGCTGAGCATAACTTTGTCTTTCAGTTCATCTTTTAACTTTGGACATTATCGTAATCAGCTAACGTAAAGGTTATGCTGCGCTGTACATGGACTTGGTTTCAACAATAAGCAAATGCCAAATTTGATTCGAACAAGATGCACTGACAGAGTAAACACGTATCTGGCAGCTGTCCGAGACAAATCATAATTTATTTCAATTAGTGCTAATTGGCTTCATTGGGACTAACTACACACAATCTATGAATTATTAGTGATCATTTTGAACTCATTTTTGTGGTTGTATGGAGACCCGAAGTGGAAAAAATTGACGGTAAAGAAAGAGTATGGAAAATGCGGGAAATTCGAAATGTGTGATGTAACCATGGACAAGGCCATTTCGCCCCCCCGCTAACATTGCCACCTGGGATGCACTCCTAACACTATGACCACTGCGAGTGAATTAGTCAATGCCAGTACGGGAATCAATATGCATAGCGAAAAGAGTCATCACCCAAGTGAGCAGAGCTTTCAACAGTTGTTATGGCGTTTTCTAAAGAAGATAATTGATGGGCAAGAAGAAGAAACAAGAATGATGTGGAAAACCTTCAAGTTGAATTCGTAAAACGGTGGAATTTCAAGGAGAAGAATCAAAGATGTGCAGGATGAATCTAAGGAAATGAAGACGGGATTCGATAACTTGACAATGTCAGTCAATAAGCGTGGACTTCCAGTTTCACAGGACCGGTAAACACTTAGGGACCTACAGTGATGCACGTGAATAAGGTAGAGAGACATTCTCGTCCGAATAACATTCGCATTATAGGTGTACCCGAAACAGCAGGGGAGACGGAGAAGGATGGACTGTGAACAAAATTGTGGAAGAATCTTGGACTAAGTTTGAGTTTGATATGCGTGATATTGAGATAGACGCGCGCATCGCGATGGCAAGAGGCAAACCCAAGTGGAAAGGTAAAGCAGTCCCATGCCCTCGACATATCTCAGTAAAATTACTTTGTTATAAGGACAAAGTAGAAGTTATGAGAGGAAGAAGAAGAATGTCTAAAAACAATGAATCATATCATATCGTTGAAGATTTGACTCGGTTGATTTGGAACAAAAGCAACATTGGTCACCAAAACGTCAGAGCACTTTACCAGCAAGGCATCAAGCTTCGTTTTGTAGCGGGAGGAGTATGGCGGTCGTAATGGGAACAGAGATTCATTCTCTTGATAAACCCAATGAAAATCTACCAGGAGAAAGCACAGCCTCCAACGATTAAAATGTATGATCCTGATGGAAAACATATTATATCATTTGGATCGTTGTTATATTTTGGAATGACTGCTTCTCCAAACTCATAGTTCATTCGTTATGACCAAGGTGGACATTTTTACATTTAGTAATTTTCTCTTTTGTTGTCTCCGGACGTGGACTTCAACGGATATTACCATTTATCCATATTTGGTACCTCTCTGACGCTATTGTTTTTAATATATAAGTTTGGGTTATTTATTATTTTTCTTTGGTGTGTGATGAGGCTGTGTGGTAGTTGCCGTGTTGTGTCTGTTTTATTGTCACAAAGTATGTTAAAAGAAACCACCAGGGAAGCTGAGATGTAGATTGTAAAAAATATACTCACAAAAAATGCAGTAACTTAAACGCTGTAATAAAGAATTTAAACAAAAAAAATTAAATGGCCATCACTTGGCATTGCCAATGTAGCAATGACGACATGATTTACGTTTATTATATATTTGAATAACAATGAATTTTGTGAAAAATTTATAGATTTTTCGAAAATATGAAAAAGTCCTGACCATAACAAAACATCAGATTTATTCATTTTGACCCAAACCAAAACTAATTTGATTTTGGTACTTGTGTGGAATATTAATAATCATACTTCATCATTATACTGAAAAAGACTTAAAGCTTCGAGCGGACTCAGGATAATTGTATCAATTCTGACTGAATATAAGGAGTCAGACAAAATTTTGACTGATTTAGGGATTTTTTACACTGTTATGATATTGATTTTGACATAAATTGGTTTAGTTGAAACCTGGTTGAAGGACAAACCTGAAGATTATTTTAAGTTACGTGGATATAATATGAATTCCTAAATGAGAGACAAAAAAAAAAGGGGAGGGTGGTGTATGTTTGTTACATAAAAGACAATATTAAGTACAGTGTTCGTATGACCTGGTGAGGTTCAATCAACCGCAAATGTAGAGAGCTGGTTTATTGAGATTGATAGGCCTGGATTGAACAAAACATTGTTATTGGAAATATGTATCGACCGCCCCTGATTCAGGATCTTGTGTATTTAACGAAGGTGTCGGATAGTTATGCTAGCAACTGATATGAAAATCAGAAAGTATGTACTTCATGGGCGATTTAACATTTAAACCTTTTAAACAAAATGCATTCACTACCAAATGATTTTGTTAATATCCTGACGTCTCATTCCCTGTATCCGAGCATAACGAAGCCCACAAGAATTACGTTAGTTCACAACTCTATCGATAATATTTTTACAAATTCTAAAAACCACCAAACTTAAGGTGTTAAATTAATATCAGTGATCATTTGCCCCTATTATTACGACCCCATCTCAATGTGTTACCGCCGAAAACCGAAATATGGAAAGAGGTGAAATGAATGTTCGAAAATTTAAGAGATAGAATATTGAGTATTTTAAAAAGGAATTGGGTAGCGTTGACTGGACCATATTGTATGTCTTCAGAAGGTGTAACATTCGATACAAGTGTTATTGCTAAGTTGATCGGGTCTTTTTTGGGTTATGGAACAGCAAAAAAGTAAATCTGATAATTCTTGCATATAATGAAGCTAAAATGTTATCTAAGTATTTTATCTTACGACTTATGTTTTCAGAATTTGAAACAAATTGAAAAATAATTGGTCATGTGACTGGTTGCCATGGTAACCGGAGCGGTCATATTGGAACCTATATTTCGCTAGTTTGGATTACGCAAAACATTCTAACTCAAAACACTATTGATGCTATCCGATGAAACAATGGTAACTTGGTTTGTAGGTTCTCAACTGGTAAGGGGGAATCCACAGGTTTTTCTACATATTTTGCCGAAAATTGAAAAAATATTGGACTTCAATTGTTTGTGTGAAAAAACTGCCTTCCTGTCAGGATAATCCATCCATTTTAGTTCATCAAGAACAACATTAGAGCAACATCTGAGCCAAATTTGAAGTCTATATCCCTTTACTTTTCGAGAAATTGTGTTTTGCGTTGCGAGAACTTTGCACAAATCGAATGGTTCCAAAACACGCAGGTCAAAGTCCGGATATTCTTAGACTGGCTCAATTAATGCTGAATAATTGATTAATTATTGCAAATTAAATTTTAAAATTTGCAGATAGGACCTTTATAATACATTACAATAACAAATTTATGAAAGGCTTTTTATCATTTTGTTATTAAAAATACAAGCATTTGTGTCAGAAATTCAAGAAAAACGTGTTCTAATTACTCGCTAAAACAATCAACTACATAAGAATTAAAAATAAAGAAAAAACACAAGAACTGTTCTCGTTTTCGCTCATGTCTTTTGACTAAAACTTTCATAACTACGGAACCGAATCATTCCGATTTTGAGTCAAACTTGAAGCAAACGAAAGCTTATATTTCAAGCTAAAACTTTAAATGATACCAATTTGTCAAATATAACCCTGTATAAACCCAAAAACCCGTAATGAACTTTATGACAATGCATCCCAAAGATAAAAAACGTGTTCGTTCCGAAACAAATAAACCTAGGTCTCCTTGGATATCATAATGGTTTGTTGAAAGTTAAACAGGAAAATAATTAATCTAAGGTTATCTATTAAAAGCCTACAGACAGTAATATTGAAAAGTACAGGAAAAACAAAACAAATTGAAGTCTAGTTTACGTTTGGTCAAAAAAAATTATTTTTAACCACTTTGAACGTGAAAAAAATAATATGAGAGACACCTGAAGTTCGAAATTCTATATTCGAACAAAGACGAACACTTGCGCCGAGAAATTTATTTCAGGAATTCTAATTATACCTTCCGACAGAATTGGCAACAGAATTTAACACATATTTTGCAAATGTAGGCCCATCCTTAGCATCTACTATAAATCATCAGGCAGGACTTTACTTCTTGCCTAGACAAAATTTAGCAAAACTTGTTTTTTTCGAACCCACCGGACGAAGTGGAGATTGTGCGCTCTAATCAAGAAGCTCGGCAATAGGAAAAGTCCTGCTCATGACGGTATAAAAGCTGATGTAATTAACAAGTTGCTACAGAAATGCTTATCCTTTAAATGCCTGATTTAATATGTCACTTTCTAAATTCTAAACGGCATCGTACCATGATGAATTCAAAATAGCAAAGGTGGTTCCAATATATAAAAAAGATAGTCCAGAATCATTCGGGAAATATAGACCCGTGTCTGTACTACCATGTTTGTCAAAGCTTCTTGAACGTCTGGTATATAATAGATAATACAATGTGTTTGTGTAAAATAATATAACTCTATAAAAACAGATGGGTTTAGAACAAACACTCAACATACCTGGCTTGTTGTTAGATTTTGTCAACGAACATTGGTAAAGCTATGTGATGGGGGCATGCATACAGTCCGTATCTTCATGGATCTATCAAGGCTGTGATAAATAGGCCCAACCAAAATGGTCAGCACCAAACCTAAAAATCAGTCTGCTATTGAAGTAATTACACCCATGGCTAAAAGGTACTAACCAAAGCCGATGAAACCAAAAAATTTTCGATTAATGCATGTTATTGAAATACAGGCAACTAAGATAAAAAGGCGCCCTCTTAGTGCTACGGGACGGAAATTTGAAAGAAAAAAATGATATATCTTATATAAAAGAGATAACCAATTTCTGTATTTTTGCATTTTAATGATTCCCGTTTGATCACACAAATCAACATTAAAAAAAAAAATTCTCAAAAGTGTTTTTAAGAGTAGGAAAAAACAGAATAAAGATAAAATTCCGTCCCTCGCATTTTGATGGACTATTTTTTTTTTATTTTCGAGGGCTACAAAGAATCTCAATTGAATGAAACTTCCAAACTACATCAAATATTGTTGGCAACTGTCAGATAACAAACAATAAATCATTTTCAAATATTTCACTACTTAAACCTATAGCAGTGTGTCCATTTCATGACGGGACGGAATCAATTGCACGGGACGGAAATTTGCCTATGAACATACACAAATTACGCTTGCTGCGATTTATGCAAATTTTTAGTATCAACTTTCATGCGCCCCTTCTTTTTTGTACTAGCAAATAAAATGCTTTGAAAATTCATTTGGTAAGAAAAATTACCAGTACTATCATTTATAAAAATTATTACAAACAGCTTTAAAAAAATTTATCTATTTTCTAATTCACATACATGTACGTACATTGTAAATTATCCAGCTTTGAAATGCTATCATAATACCCTGAGGGGAATTGCGTCTACCTTCAAGCCTCAGGGCACTTATATAAAATCGCCGCCTATCTTAAAAGGGAATATCCCATTTCCACACTGATTTTGGGGGGATAAGAAGTTCCAAAGTTCCCATTGGGTGAATATACAATACAATGTTACTTCTTTATTATTTGTCTTATTTCATGACTTTTTCTAAACTAGTCATTGTCTTTGAACTTGTTTTTAACCCCTAACCCGGACCGGTCGTTTTTGCCGGCCGACGGCCCAATGCAACGAAAGGCAATTCTATGGGTTTTGTAGGTTTTTAA
>JAMKCH010045152.1:0-57072 GCA_023653785.1 Ophioderma brevispina | reverse complement strand
CTCCCGACCAGCAAAAATGGTGCCAAATTGTTCGTCTTCCTGACAGAAGCCGAAAATATACAGGTCGCGTTGTCAATGACGTTTTGATGATAATTAAGAGGGAAAATATGGCCGTGGTCCACAGGGTCTATGAGAGATCGACCACTAGTCATATCTGTAAAAGTCTCACTTTGAATGGTGAAACACAGAATCTATATGTATTTTCTTATTTAGTATGACCCAATGAACGATTTAAAACCAGTTTCAACAAAATCGGACCATTCTATAAATAATGACCTTGAACTTTCTTGAGCCTATTGTACTAAAACAATGGGTCGTAAATATGGCAAACTATACCTTTTTAGAAACATTATGAGCAACCGAACAGATTGGTATAAATTTTAAAACAATTTAAACACTTTTATTGTTTACCCCTGTATAAATTGTGCCCCTTATAAAACACCCAAGAACACATTTTAAAAAATGACACCCATGATTTTCTGATTCTCCATGAAATTCTGTATTGGAAAAATATTGGCAACATTGTCAAAATTGTATATTAAAAAAACTAAACCAAAACATTTCCCCATGTATTATGTGTCTAAAAAAGTTTTGTTAGTCTCATGGTCGCTTGGATTTACTTTAACTTCATTTTATATAATAGCAGCGATTTATATAGCGCCTTATGCTATTTGGCCTCTAAGCGCTTTCACAAATAGCCGCTGCGCGCTGATCACTGTGGCCCAACCATACCATAAACCATTTAGCATCATTTCTAGGGATGCAGCAGATCAGGATCAGCGCTTTCCCTTATCAGCAAACATACATCGAGATAACCATCGCAGCCGGGACCAGCTTCCCAAATATCGCATGGGTAAATCTGGACAACTAAGCGGTTAATTTCTTGTGTAGGGAAATTACAAGATATCCGAATCTCACAGGGCTCGAACGCACGCCTATACGCATGGATGAGCACAATACACTGGAGTCGAGCGCTTAACTGATTGAGCTATCTTGTCCGCTTACTGAGCCTAAGGCAGCGTTAGAACCTAAGACGGCATTGATAATATTACATCTACAAAGAGTGTCTGATCCACCCTGTGTGTAGCAACTAGTTCACGGTATACGTCAGTTAAGTAAAGATTCGATTACAAGAGAAAAAAAGTAGTATACGAACTCTTTTCTGACCACACCAATAATCAAATCACTCATACATAAATTCTAGACAGTGCTATTATTCTTAGCAACGTAGCTTGGAAAAAAAGGCAACATTTAAAATAATTATAATCACACATACTGTGAAAAATGGATTGTTCCATTTCACTCTATCCATCACCTTGTATTATTTTGATCATAAAAAGTATAAATAGGAAATGATATAAATAATTATGATCCCAGTAAAATTGGAATATATTTTATTTCACTCGCCAACGGAACAGCTTATCTTTCACCTTGCAATATTATATCGACCAGTGTAATCCTAAAAAAGTTAATATTTGTATAAGCAGGTCAAAAAAATACATGCAAGAAGCGTCTATGTAAGTGAGCCGGCCAATCTTATTTTGATACAAGACTACGGTAATTGACTTAAAGGGACACAAAGGCATAAAAAATATTCCGCCATAATGAAATGAATCCTTACTGAAATCACTTTCACGAATTTTAAAACAATTTGGGTGCTTACATTTTGCACAAAAATAGAGGAGTAACTAATATTATGTTCCTTGTAAGCTTCACTTCTCTGCCACAGACAGCTAATAATGCTGACATTACTGCCAGCATTTGATCAAACTTGAAAAGCATGCAGTCAGCTCACAGACCATTGCCATCCACATTTCACTTGTCAGATCAATATGTACACGCCTGAAGGATAACGTCTGAATGTTTTTAATTGTGTCAAAAAACATGCTAGAAACACTAAATTCTGGGAAGGATGTTAACACCTGGAATTTCCGTGGCAGGAATTGCCTGTAACTCTTGCCTGTTTTTTTTCTGCTGTTGTTTTCAAATTTGTGAAAGCGATTTTAGCACGGGTTCATTTCATTATGTCTGAATATTTCCTATGCCATTATGGTCCTTTTTTTTCAAAAGTCAGATCAAAGCGTTAAAAATGGTCAGGTGATTGCATGTTTTAGTTCAAGTTGTAACTGACATTTTGGGCGAAATTGAGGTTTTTATGTATTGTGAAAAAGTACGGCAATACGCTTGATTTGATACATATTTCAAACGACAGTCTGAACTTATTGAAGAGTTATTAGGCTAATCAGGCCTGATTAGGTGTAGTTACGGCTTTGTTGCACTTCAATTGAATTTCTGTTGAGTGCAACCAAGTCGTAACTGGTAGATACGACTTTGTTGCACTCAACGGGAAAATTAGAAATGCATATACGCCATTTTGTTTTGGAAGGTAATGATTTTAAGAAGGCGTGTAAATAAAAAAAATCTCACAAATATTTCTGTGCAAAGTCGATTTTCATTTTTTACCAAATTTAAGATTTAGTGAAATAGCCATAGTAACATATCAAAAATTGTAGTTCTGACTTTTTGTACTCAACATTACGCCCAATACATATTAATTGTATAAAGGTAAATAAATACGCATAATTTAATATAAAATTATATTTCAAGTAAACGGCTCGATTTATTGCAGATTTATTAAGCTAATTAGACATATTTAATTGTAGTTACAACTTTACTCAAAATTTAATTTCTCTTGAGTGCAACAAAGTCGTAACTGGTAGATACGACTTTGTTGCACTTAACAGGAAAATCATGTATGTAGTTACGCCAACTTAAAGGTGCAAGGAGAGATTTCACAAATCGGGTGTCCCTAAAAAATCGAAAGTACTGATTTTTGCCCTGATGTAAAGCTTTCCAAAATGTTATGTGTTTGCTGAGTAATAGGCCTGAACATGTCGTTCATAGTATTTGCATAATGTTACAAAAAGTCGACATCCCATTTTGATAACATTCAATGTTGTTTGAAAAACACAATGCAGTATAATCAGAATCATTATTATTGGAATATTTGCAAAATGCGAAATTCGCGAAATGAAGACATTGCAATATTTGCTTACAATGTTTTAAAAACAATTGCAAAGGCACGTTTTAATAACATTTGCACAATGTTTGGAAAACATCAGGGGAGGGCGGCCAAGAAATCCCAATTTCAGACGTTGCCATTGGTTTAACACGTAAAAGTGAAATCTTGACCAAAAATTCTGAATTTTTTATATGTTGTCAAGAAATATTTTCTTATTCCAAAACCGTTGGAGACGAAGAATTAACTCCACTGGAAAGATTATTTCTGATTTGTTTTGTATTAATAACGAACGAGGATGAGGTCGTATGTGGGTCATGAAAACACCCATGACCGTCCCACATCAAAGCACCCAAATTGGTTTGTGGTTTGCACTCCGTATTGTTGTAATTTCTTTTGACATTTTTGGGGAGTTGCTATGATGAATGAGGCTTGACCGCCACCGCCTGGAAAACATCTGAAAAAAATATCATCAAAAGTTATTATTAAAACATTTTCATAACGTGATATATACGTATATCCATGCAGTGTACGGTTACAACGTTTTTAAAACAATAGCAATATCATATTTGATTACAATTCCAAATGTTTTATAAACACTAAGATAAAAACAACATTTTGGTAACATTTTTTAAATGTTTTGAAAACATCAGGAAAAAATGTCAGCAGAAAATCATTTCAGCAACATCTATAAAACATTTACTGTATCTAAGAGTAAAATGTTCTGATAATATCTCTATAATAAAAGCTTACGATATTTTGTAGTAATGTTTGAGAAATGTTGTCTTAATGTTTGATGAAAAGTTACAGATTAATCGGCAATGTGTTTTCGAAAGTCATTTAAGCAAACTTTTTAAAACAGCGTAAAAACATTGTAATACGTTTCGATAATGTTTTACAAACATTATCAAACAATTGTTATCGTAAAATATTAATCCGACCTTTGAATTGTTATGAATATACTATGTGTTTGCTGGGAAGGTTCAAGGTCATCCTGGGGCAAAAAATATCCAATGCTCAGATTTTGTTCAAACTGGTGTCCAATTATTGTTCTTGTCATACTAAAGCAGACATTCATTTTATTTCTTTTGGTGACAGCTCTGTATACAATTTGAGGTCCATTTTGGTGACCCCTATAGACCATGTAGATCCTTGTTACATTTTGCCCACTAATTACGAAACCAAATGCTAAACATTGTAAAATAAGGCAAGACGAACAATTGGACACCAGTTTCAACAAAGGAGCACTGGGTAAGGTTCACGCCACTACTCAAAAATCAATAACGTTTGTGTTTGAGGTCAAACTACACAGGTCGTGGTGCACAATATCACGCTTATAAGAATCTGGGATATTCACAGGGTTTTTTTTTTGGATCGAAAATATGGAATTTTTATACGCAAGTATGGAAATTACAGAATCAGATTAAAGTACTGCCTTAAAGCCAACCACTTAAATGTTATGTTAGCACAACCATGCCAGTAACAAAAATTCCAAAATATGAATTTTGATTTTGTTTTTGTTTTTGTTTTGTTTTTGTTTTTTGTTGTTGTTGTTTTTTTTTTTGGTTTTTTTTTTATTTGTTTTTGTTTTTTTAGAAAAATGCTAATGCGAAATACGGGATTTTTATTGCATTTTCGACCCACTTTTCTAATTTTCCCGCCGCTTCGCGGCCGTAATTTTCATTTTTTTCTCAAAATTTTAAGAAAAAAACCTTTCAAGTGGCCAAAACATTACCAATAATAATGTGCTAACGACCAATTGTGAAACAAAATGCGCCGGTCTTCTGAGACAAACACTTTTTTTTTGGCATAATCAGTTTCATTCGAAACTCACGACTGAATAGGTCGTGGTGCACAATATCCGCTTATAATTCTGGGATATTCACAGGGTTTTTTTGATCGAAAATAATGAAATTGTGTTTTATACGCAATTATAGAAATTACATAATCAGATTAAGTACTGCCTAAAGCCACCACTTAAATGTTATGTTAGCATATCCATGCCCAGTAACAAAAATTCAAAATATGATTTTGATTTTGTTTTGTTTTTGTTTTTTGTATTTTTTTTTTTTTTTGTGTGTTTTTTTTTTATTTGTTTTTGTTTTTTTAGAAAAATGCTAATGCGAAATACGATTTTTATTCATTTTCGACCACGTTTCTAATTTTCCCGCCGCTTCGCGGCCGAATTTTCATTTTTTTCTCAAAATTTAAGAAAATACCTTTCAAGTGAGGCAAAAACAGTTACCAAATTAATGTGCTAAACGCCAATTTGAACAAATCGCGCGGTCTTCTGAGGCAAACTTTTTTCTTGGTCCCTAATAAATCTAGTTTCATTCGAAATCTCACGACTGAATGCACAAAAAAAAAATGCCTTCTCCCGTAAATTTAGATACGACTTTACTTGCCACTCACACGATGAAATGTCTTCGAAAAAAGGCAGGCATTGGGGTGGGGGGTGTTTTTATAAGGGTTAATTCCTTGTACTTCTTGTACACACGACTCTGAAGTGCAAATGGCCGCTTGTGAATAAGTCTTGTCAAGCAGTAAGAAAATCGCAAAATGCAAATGCCTTTCAGCCGTGAATTAGCTCTAGAAGCTTCCGATGACTTCGATCTTTGTAACCTTAGCCCCGCGGGGGAGAAGCGTAAGGATCTTCACTGGGGACAGGGGTAGGCCGGCCCTGTAAGCCTGGCCTTTGTGGAATTTCTGCTCGGAGTTTTTGATAATTTACAAGATGAATTTTAGCAAATTTTCATGATGGATTGTACTTTTACGTATACTGTATTATACATAATGCGTGTATCCGTTTAGGCAAACACACTTTTGTCTCACATAACCACGCGCATAAGTTGTGGAGGTCACTTTTGTCGCATCAGCCTTTACGATGAGAACAATTTCGGCTATTTGTTTTTTAGTCGTCACAAAAAAAATGCCCAAAAATAAAATCAGCACATACATAGACCAAATGTAAGACACCCTTTTTCCTGGTACCCTTATAGTCCAGACAACAGACCATGTGACCTTGTATATAATTTTATTCAACAGTTTTTTTTTCAGACCATTTCTCCGCTGAATCTGCATCCGATGGGTCAGACGAAAAACCTGGAGGATTTTCGAATAAATGCAACAATTCAAAATTGCCCCCAAAACAATAAAGCAATCTGTTAATTACTCAAAAGTTAGTGGGTTTTTTTTTCCTGTCCAGTCCAAACAACCATTGTGACCAATTGAATGTACTTTCATTACCCACATAATTAAGAGATTCAATATGGCGCCATACAATAAAGCATCTGATATTTATCTACTTTTGACCTTCGTGTGGTAACTTTGTATTTTTTTTTTTTTTTTTTTTTTTTACAAAGGTAACTTTGTATATGCTTAAAGCGAAATGCAAGGTTAATATAATTTGCGCTGGCAACCATGTTATAAATACATTTGTTTCAAATGAATGTCTTTCAGTCAAAAATGACACTATATTATTGATATCAAAGTAAAACGTTATAATATCTTCCGTATTATTGCAGGCCCTTTTGATCGGCCCACGAGAAAAATTGAAACATGATGGTATGAGTACATAGGTGTCTTGAAATAAGTAGCAAGTGAAAGACTAGTGAATTCCATAACCAAACCTTTTCATCTATATCGCTTATATTCTGTTCAGAATACGCCCCCATTTTTTACTCGATCGTTACTGCTTTTCTACTGTACACAACTATATAATCCGATTTTCTGACCAGGAGTACCCTAGACAATCCTTAGACACCTGTTTTCATCTATTGACTTACAAAGGCAGACAACGTCCACCATCCGATCGGACGCACCAATGCCGAACATGGCGACCTCCATTGGCTACATTTATGAGTTAATTCTGCTAATAAGGCAATCTATATTGCAGTAGATATTATTTCTTTCATACGCAGACTCTTCATAACATACTTAATAAAAATTAGCCTGTTAGTACACTTTATGTACGTTTCGGAAATTCTACGAAACTGACTATCACCGCAAAAGGGGAAAAAAGGTAGTGTTATTGCTCTTTTAGCTCTAGGGGCAATTTCCCACTAAAAACAACACAAGTCCACTCAGTGGTTTTTAAAAGTGGCCAAAAATTGCATTCAGGGACGATAGGGCTATATAACTAATTGCTTTACCAATTATATATTGCTACTAATTGCTTTACCAATGTAATAATTGATACCTGTATGAATCGCTTCAAACTAATTTGATAACAATCAAATCAATAAACCAGTCAAGATGGCTATAATTTATAACTTATACGCAAGAGCTGTAATGTTGTTCTGTATATCACTACAACTCATTCAGAGCAGTTTAAATATCAGTAACATAATCAAAGTGATTGTCACACTTATCCAGATGACTTCCTAGATGGGCGTCCCACTATGGGCTGAAATGTCCAGTCATTAATTTCATTCATGTTTCATGGCTAAGATGTTTTTTGTGTTTTAGCTATATCCAAAATCCCAGTAATCCTAAATTAAGTGTCTATCAAATGTGAGGCAATATGGATGCCAATGGATGGCTTTAAAACCTATCCAAAACCAAAGAGACACATACTCTAGACTATTAATGATCAGATTTTTCGCCGCTAAGTAAGTGCCATTTCAAGCCATATTGGTACCCATCTTAGATGGCTCTTACATGTGTCGAATTATTTGATGCCTAATTATATGTAAACTGATTAAATGACTTACTGATATTCACAAACATTGCAGTACTAGGTGTTAGATAAAGTTTAAATTATAGCGCAGTTAAACAGCAATGTTTGTAAACATGTTTACGGCCTGGAATCTTAATATTCGGCCTGACTGTTTACACACTGGCCAATTGTATCTGTTAGAGTGTTAATACTATGGGCCATAATAATTCGCAGGAATGGATTCGCTGGTGAGGAGAAATGAAAGGATATCGGGGGGAGAATGGTGGGAAATAATAGTGGGGGGAGGATGAAACGAAGGGGACCAAAGGGCGTGGGAACGGGGAAACGTTCCCCCCCTCCTTGCCTCGTCTTTTTCCCTTGATTATAGCCATCGAAGAGTATCGAAAGCCATCACATTCTGACAAACATATTTCCTATGTTCACTTATTTCTTGACTGTCAAAGCACCAGTATAGATACCCAATTACCAACCTGCAGTCAAAAGTAGAACACGATCAGACACTTTATTATATTGGCGGCCATATTGAATTATTGATTAATGATTACAAAATCCTACGCAAGTCAAAATGATGTTTTTACGGGGACAGCTAAAATTCCAACTTTGAGTGAACAACATATCAATGTTGCGCTTTGGGTGGCCATTTTGAGTTTTTTGCGTTTCTACAACACTGCTCCTGACCATTGACCCGTTTAAATCGTGAGTTCGAGCCCCATTGTGGCCAACGGTTGTGTCCATTTTGTTTTTTTTTTTTGTTTTTTTTTTTTTTGTTTTTTTTTTTTTTGTTTTTTGTGTTTTTTTTTTTTTTGGCAAGATACTTAGTCTCAATTGCTTCGTTAACCCAAGCGATAATTGGGTAGCTGTTATTGGGATATATAAAATCTAAGTGCTGTATAGAGTTTGCGCCTATCCAGCCGCCACCCTATATGAAAGCGAAACGATTGTGACGATTTCCTGAGGACAGCGGTAATAAATTGCGCTTAAAATCGACATATTATTATTTTTACACCATAAAACCATGTCTAGTACCGGTGACAAACTTACTTTATATGTGTAAAAAACCATAAAACACGGTTTGATATAACTTAATCAATGAACCGTGCCTCCCACTGTTAGTGATACAAGTGCGCAGTATGGTTAAGACGAACAAGACCTTGCATAACTTTTTGCTAAAGTTGAATGACCTGCTATGGTCACATACGACCTGTAAGGTGTACATTCCACATGGCCATTCACAGGGATTATGGGATTGGTAAAATTATAATCTTCTACTGATAACCCAGTACTAATACTAATTAGTTACTTTTGGAAGTCAGTGATGACAACGTATTACGTCTCAAGTCGTCAATATGTCTCTTCAAATATACTAATTTACACTCCGAGTTCTCATATTTTTTTGTAAAATTTAAACATTAAATTGCGCATCTTATGGCCCATGTTGATGACTTATGGAGTCCAAACAAACCTAGACCTAGATCAAAGAGATGGTTTTCCAACGGCCCCCCCGCATATGAAACGCCATCTCATAAATCCACTGAATGGTGTGTAGATTACATGAGATGAAGATCTACCAGGTTGTTTAAAAGGGTTTTTTTTAAAAACCGATTCGTAATAATAGCAGACCGTTTTTATGGTTTTTGGTTCACAAGATTAAAAAGCTAAATCTCGAGAAAAGTTGTTTTAAACAGTTACGCTTTTATCCTGTGATTCGTATTCAGGACCAAATGTTGATATTAAAGGCGACCAATGGGGCAAACATTAAAATCCACCTCAAACACTTAAAACGTGAATTAAAAACTTTTTATAAAGCTTTTTAAATGTAACATATAGTTTCTTTTGTCGCCTCTCAGAAATGTTCATTGAGAACCGACATTGATATTGCTGAAACATTCACGGGGCGATCTCAGAGATTTTCCCGACAATTTCTACCAATTCGTGTTTTTCGCTACACGTACGAATTGCTTGTCTGCGTTACTTACGACCTTTAGATTTAATGTTTATGCGGATACAGATGTATATTGCCTAACGTTTACGTCTTCAAAAGGTATCGGTTGGAGATTTGCGCGTAAAGTTAGGCATCATGGCACTTATATATCTGAATCCGCGATATAAATTAAACCTGAAATCTAAACGTCGTAAGTGTGTGACATACTAAATGCTCAGTCACACAGCAGATTTTTTGCTAGAAAACCTTTTCCAGACTGATCCAGAATGCTGCCGATTGGCCAAGTTTTCAGAAAATAGTGAGCAGTTTTTCTTGTCTGTGTTAGTTCTGGCAAGGTCTGGGCCTGTTCGGTGCAGTCGTCTGTAGTCTACCATTATTTGCTAGAAACACCGCCTTCCATCACTGATCAAGATGGTTCGCCGATTGGCCATTTTTGTCGAAAATTCGTGAGTAATTTTCCTTTTTCAGGTGTAGTTTTTGGCCAAGTCTAGGATTGTCCTATACAGTCTTCTGCGATCTTGTTTGGTCGGGAGCACGTGGCAAAATTTGAAAAAACCGCCACGATTGTTTCTTGCAGCTTAAAAAAAAATCTGGCGGGTCTTTGAATCGGGAAGGTCGGCGTGAACACATGAGCGGTTTGGAATCGGTAGCCGATGAGTTGTGTGCGCATATGAGTGGTGTGTGTGTGCATTTGGAAAGTTGGTCGGCACTGAGTCTGCTCCAAGCGCGGGAGAAGATGCAAGCAAGCACGGATAGTTGAATCGGCGACTAAACTCGCGACTACAGAAGAGAGTCGCCGACAGCAGTCTTGACAGCAACTTATGCTGTTCTTGCGACGGCTCGGCGATTGAGCATCTCTTGTCTTGTAATTGAACAGGACTGAAGCCGATTTTGATAGAAAGGTGGTCTTGTGTCGTTGGTGAAAGAGGTTGGTCGCGTCGCGGGTTGTCTTCGTGTGACGGTTACCCTTTCTTGGGTCAGCAACTCGGCGACAATCGACAAGCCGTCTCTGACAGCGACCGGTCACAACTTGTGTCGTAGTTTCAAGGTTGGCGACTAATCGGGGAACGGAACAAGTGGCGGTCGCAAATTAACATGCTGGACTTGTTGCTTCCAGATGCTGTCGCCTACTGCTCGGCGTTTCAGCATTACTTGTCCCGTTGACGACGGGGAAACTCGCGGACTAATCATCCCTGGTCGGGATATAAAAATTGTAAATTTTGCAACATTTGAACAAGACTGTAGCCGATGTTGAAAAAAATGCAGTCTTGTGTAGTCGGGAAGTGCTTGGGTCGGGAGTGTCTTCTGTGTGTGGGGACTATACCTTATAGAAAAAATTCGTGGCGGGTTTTTTCAAATTGCACCGTGCTCCCGACCACAAAAGACTGCCCAAAAGACTGTACAGGACAGTCCAAGACTTGGGCAAAACTAACACCTGAAAAGGGGGAAAAATGAAAATTACTCACGATTTTCGAAAAAAATGGCCAATCGGCACCAGTCTTGAGCGGTCTGGGAAGCGGTTTTCTAGCAAATAAGGGGTAAGGACTACAGCGACTGTACCGAACAGGCCCAGACCTTGCCAAAAACTACAACACTCACGATTTTCGAAAATTGGCCAAATTGGGGGGCGCCCCCCCCCCCCATATCTCGGAAACGGATTTGATGTACTATCATATGTGTGGTAATCAATGGATAGCTATGACCTTCCAGAGTCCATTGATACCAAAAACGTAACAACATACGCTTGTATACGTCCACAGTGTACGTCAAACATGACGTCATGGCAAATGCGAAAATCGAGCAAAAATCGCAAATTCATGTTTTTCGCCATTTTTCAAGCAAAAGTTTGGTTATTTTTTTGCCAGATGTGTGTCAAAGTATGCGCACACATAATCTTACTACAAATAAATCAAATAAATGTATATATTGTTGTAACGTATCTAGTGTACCTGTAATCCTTCTCTCACAAAAACGTGATTTTTCTGCCGTGCGTGTAATTTCAATGGGAATAGCTTTTGTTCTCACGCAGTGCTCGATTACGTAACGCCGGTCATAACCCGAGGTCCGATTTTGTTCAAAATGGTCTTAAATCGATCGCAAGGCTTCAAAAAAAGTCATGCGGTTTCGTCCGCGAAAAATAACAATAGGTGAGATACGACAAAAATGTCGAGGCCCCTCCCCCCCCCCCCCCCACCCCCGTGGGTGGCCTTTTTAGGGTTAAGTATCAAAACCTCCTACTAAATAACCATACCTGGTTAACCAGTCCATATAATCTTCTCAACAATGTGGTGCCATTTCTAATCAGATCAGGCTTTCCGCAACAATAAGATTATCTCTCCAGAAATAACCTATTATCGACATATAGCCGTTTGGTGTTAGACTCCTGCATGAACATAACAGCACAATGGGTGTTTTTAATGAAGAAAAAACTAACGCTGCGTTCAATGATTTAAAACAAAAAAATACACTCTCAATTTTACTCAATACTTATATCAGGATCTTATATTCGTTCTTGTCACGACGATCATGTAAAGAATGCAAAACACAAACGTTATGAAAAATATGGATGTTTTTTATAAGGTCCCTGCTTGCCTGTAATTATCAATGATACGAACTAGTCGCAAGGAGCGGAGCGATTTTTTTATGCCATCACTTCCGTCGCGTCGCTTATTGGAAAAGCGACTGCCATCTCTAATCGATAAGTCGCTAACATACCCACATCGAACTTGACAGCCAGTTTACTTGAATTCAACTCATCGCTCAGACGCTCCAAGCGCATTCACGCTGAAGCGGGGATTGACCAACGCTACAACGCCTCGGGTCGGAGTGTAACAGGCTCTCCAACCTTATCAAAACATCATTTTTTTAATAACGGGGTGGCTTCTCATCCTTTCTATTACTTAGAGTCAGTGGTTGAAAGCGATCCGGAAGAGGCGTAGAAGTAAAAGAGTGTTTAGAAGAAAAAGAAAATAATCACATGTTTCATGTATATTACATTCTGCATGCCTTTGTGTATTGAAATTGAAACAAATGAAACCGGAATCTTGATTTCTTAATGCCACACAACCATGAAATTATATTATCTATCAATAGAAAGCTGGTGACCTTATTAAATGAACAGAATACGTTTTCGATTTTATCTGTCTTTATCAAGCTTTGGGGGCTTAACAACTGTCAAATTTTATGTATTTTCCTGTATTTCATGGCACCCAAAAAGCGCCAATTGCCTTATTATAAATGCTTGACGTCATTTCGGTATCACCGATCACGTGATTCACAGTTGCAAAAAAATGTAAACACTGACTGTGCTTTGGTTACGGTTCGAGTAGGGGTGTTTGCTGTTAACAATAGTGTTCGAACGCGTGGGCGCACGCCGGGCATTCCGTATGTATTAACATTGTTATTTGCAATGTAAGAAGAGAATGCAGATGAAAAGTTGTTTCGTACTTAGTGCGATTGAAACACCTAGAATGTCGGACTTAAATAAAGGCCAAGGTGTGACCCGGCGGCCGATCAGGACTGAGCGTTCGGGGACGGAAACATGCAAATGCAAAAGTATAGCCGAAGCGGATTTCAACTTGTATTATTTCTGCACCCGTCATGATTCTTTCGTACAATTAATATGTGCCAAAGAATTTTAAATGTGTATAGAATGTTTGTAGATGTCTGCTTATCATATGAATTATAGTTTATTTGACCGGTGGGCGGTCATGAAATAGTCATTGCTCGCAGTCGTATTTAACTCTGCCTTGGCATGGATTCAGCAAACTATCCATTAACGATTCACCAACGTTGTATGATGTAACATTTTAGGACCTAGCAAAATTAATATTATAAATCATCAACGGGGGAAAGGAAGAAACGAGGTTCCGCAGAAATGCTACATGATATGTTGGAGGCTGTATAAGATTGAACGGCAAATTGTACGGATACTTTGTTAAAACGGGCCGTAGAAGCACTGGCAGAGCTGATAACATGAACCACCCAGCATTGGCCAGTGTGGGATTTACCTGATTAAATGGTCGCTGTTTGTGCTTAATACTTTCATTTTCAAGAATATTCTGCCAATCATTTCAGGCCCAAGATCTTGTTAATAAATGATTTGGTGCTGAAAGCTTGGAATTGCAATTTAACAACCCCCAAGGGCTGAGAAAAAAACGAGTATGCCGTTAAGACCGGGTAAGACCACGCCACAAGATACTGAGGCTACGCACGGTGGATTAGCTGTTGTGCAGAGCAAAAACGGGCTGAATTAGACAGCATGAGGACACGGTGAAGCGGCCGTAGGGGAATATGGGTCGTCTTTTTGCGGGGTGAGGTTAGACAAATCCATTTCGCTTTGTTAAATTAAAAGCTCTAAAGGTAAAAAAAAAAAAACAAACAAAAAAAAAATACCTTGCGTATGTATGTACAACAATCATCGAGTTGCAAAAAAGTCCGAGAGAAAATGAAAGCATATTTAACTGTCAAAATTGAGACATAAAGGTTTAAACTAACGTAAATCTGCTTATAATTTGGTCAAATGAGAACAGGAAAAAATTACAGGAGCCGTGACATGTCAGTTTTTGACAAGATAAGCTCATCCCCCAACCTACATCAATCAGCGAGAAGCGATTCAGATCCAAACATGACATCAAAAAAACAACGCAATGCGTCATCAACGAAATAGTTCCATGCATGAAAAATTAAGTGTGTAGCGGCATTTTTGATTCACCACATGCGTGTGATTAATACACCATGCTCGATTAATACAGTCAGATTTAAAGTTCTAATCTCACAAATAACAATGAATATGTACTTATTAAGATTGAATACCGATCAAATTAATTACCTCTCAATAAAAATTATGTTGGGATTTCTTTTCAACAACTGTTCAAAAGCTTTGGCACTTACGATGTGTATGCATCACCCTCATCCCCGGTACGTCTCACCTTCGTCGTTGTTCGAGGGGTATTTCCTCACACGGGAAATAAACATGGCGAGATCTCGCTATCCCGGGTACTTCCCGACGATGAATATACAATTCTGATTTCATCTGCATTATTTGGACTCGGGCTTGTACCTTCACTTATTTTGGTTGAAGATGAAAGACCGGGATGAAAGTCTACGAAACTGAATTTCCGAACCAGTGGAGTTGTGCGTGCGTTAGTACATGATCCTCGACATGATTTATTGACATGATACGGCAATGAATGCCATAAGGCATAGCGACCAATTTGAAGCATTTCATTTTGTTGCTTTCTTTTAATTTTATTAAAATAATCTTTTCAGTGTAAATGTGATTACCTGTAAGCAGTTGAAATAAAAATTATGTTTCTCGTTTATCCTATAACAAAAGATTTCATTGATATATAATCTAATTTAAGGGTGTGTGATGGACTTTAAACAAAAAATGTAATGTTACCTTTTAGTTTTTAATTTTTTTAAAGGGGCATGTCGTGATCCACACCCTCGTCCCCGGGACTACCAAAAAAAGTTGAGATTTTATATCATCTAAAGCGTCAGCTTAGTAATCCATTGTACCTAATCTTACCTGCAGATTTGATCGTTTCTGTAAGAAATTCACAATTTTTTATTTAGTGTCCGTAAACGGACAGAAATCCAAAGCACAGCGGTCTATGGGACCATGGGCAACAAGCAATTGCTCTATTACACAAACCACAAGTCGGGATCAACTCAAATTTTGGGAATAAATTTTCTCAGGGTATCTAGTGAACAATGAATATAATGGAAGGTGCTGGGATCATGAATGTACCTTTAAATACACAAACACATTTACACAAACAACAGCATTTCATCTTCTGTTTTTTTATCAGAAAGAAACAATAATGATAGTAGTGGATCCACAGATTTTTCAATAAAGCGTTAGATGGCGTTTCGAATAAGTTCCATAATAGTAATTAGACGACGTCGCCGTCGTTATCATCCAAAAATCCAAATAAGTCCACTAAAAAAATCAGGATTCTCGTAGCTCCTCCTCACTTTTGGTGATCAAGCCAAAAAAATGGTTTTATTTTGCAATTTCTAATAGTAAGGTTTCAATCCGAAATAGGTAATAGATGAAAGCCTAGAGTAGATTTCAAAATAAGTGAGACCTCATATTAAAAGTTTAGGTCTATCCATCACAGTGAGAGGTTTAATAAAGAGAAGTTATTTGAACGGCCCATAGGTAAAAAAGTTTGTGGGTACTCATACAATATATAGAAAGTACCTTTAAATAAATGTTTGACCTAAAAAAACATTATTTCATATCTAAGGCTGTTTCAAATCAAGTATCAGGATGAAAACACCGGCATTATTTCATAAACGGTTGTATTGATACATAACTACCTTTGACACTCAAAATACCCATTCGTTATACAGCATTGGGAGAGAAAAATGTATCTTATATCAACGCGATTCACACATAACAGAACTAAGTTTTTATTTGGTTATCAAAAAGGACCAACTATGTATTAAGATATTAGCGCAAAAACGGATTTGGCAAGCCTGGTCAACAATGGCTACGTCTTTCAATCCCTTTATCAGACATTTGTATAACTGAAACATCAGTTCAGTAAGCCGTTCTGTACAGGAACTTTGTACCATGCATGGTCACAATATGTTTTGTAATTTGCCAACAAAGGCCTAATCTCTGCAAGACGGAGATTGAACCCTATATCAATCTCTTACCCGCCCGAACCGAAGATTGCACGGAGTCTCACGTAATTTGAAATCTAAATATGGGGGCCTATATTGTGTTAGTAAATGAACGAGCCTTGTTGCACAAGTGATGGAATTTTTATATAAATAAAACAGATTTAATGATTTGCTTTATTACTTGGTTCAAGAATTTGGTATGTCCAAAACAATATTCATATATTAATTACACACAATAAGTAAAGAGGATACTTTAAGATTTACTAGTGGTCCTGTTTTTACTAGTGTCCTGTGTTGAAACGTTGAAAGTTCAACGATGATATTCCTCACAGCGAAGACTCCAAATGACAGCACACAAATTCCTGTAAAACTCCTCAAGATATATATTCCATGGTAATCTCTCAGTCCTGCAAGGTGATTTTTGTCCAGCGTTCAAGACGACAGGTTTTTCCCTCGACGACATTAATATTCTGCAATACAGTCCAGTTATTCTACCACCATCAGTCTGGCGCTATTGTCCTCATATAGGACCACAAACTGGAATCACCTTTTGATTCCCCAACAAGCTCTTTTGGCTTAAAATACGACCGCAAACAGTTTAATTGCTTTTAGGCTCGGCGGTCCTCCAAAGTATAAATCCTGGTACTATGTATAACGAACAATCTACCATTATAGTAGATTAAATAGCTATAACTACTGTATAGCTCCAGAGCTCTGGTATATCTCCTGATTACAACTGTCTGGCAGCGAGACCTTAACTCAATCTCCGTATTAGCGGACTTGACAAAGTTCCCAAGTCTTAAAATAGATAATTACCACAGCATCATGCAATAAACATACCTTGCAAAACTAGCTAACCAATTGGAATTCACATAAATTTCACATCATCATAATAGCAGCACTTCACATAAATGGCGTCATGGGGGAATAATCCTATTCCTCACATGTTTTGATCTCAAAGCATAAAAAGTTGACTCATTTTTCTAGTTTACATCTTGGGGCATTCCCCTTTCTCCCCTTGTTCAATCTATCTAACAGGTGCATCTTGCACAAACAACACTAGGAATCCCCTGCTCTCTATATGTTTTTATCATAAACAAAGTACTTATTTCCCGTGATAACTCTTTTCTCAAATAAAATTGATAAAATCCAATTATATCTTTAATCAGAAAATTGAGGCTATATACAACTTCCACGAGTTTAAAACAATTTTGATGTTTACATTCTGTAAAAACAGTAAAAACAAGGAAGAGTTCCAAGGGGGGAGGTGGCAGTTTGTAGCAATTTCTGCATTACCAAACTTGAAAAGCATGTTGTCATATCAGCTCACCAGACCATTGCTATTGTATAGTGCTAATCCCGGCTAATCCATCTTCACTTGCCAATCAATATCTTACAACTACAAGCCTAAAGTACAATGCTGAATCCTGGGTCTGAATGCTTTTGAATTGTGTCGCAAAACATGCTAGATACACTGTAACTTATTCTGTCAGGGATGTGACCACCTTGGCTTTTCTGTTCCAGAATTGCCACAAACTGCCACCTCCCCCCCAACTCTTCCTGTTTTACTACTGTTTTTCAAATGAAATATCCAATTGTTTGCAACTCGTGGAAGTGATTTCAGTAAGGGTTCCTTTTCATTATGTCAATTTTGTTTTCATGCCATTATTCCCCTTTAATTCACCACATAACCTTTCAATGGGATTTGAAAAAGAATTACTTCAGGGGTCCATCCTTGTAAATTTTCAAATAACAAGGTCTCATCATTTTTCTTATGCGGCTGAAAGTCGTGGTAATATACATTTCGGTTAAAACAACCATATTTTAGCGTCATTTGGTAAAAAAAATAGCCACTGCTACCAGGGCCATAATGTATTTTCCAAAATAATTTGTAAAAATATTTTACAATCAATTTAAGGCCATGAAAGCAAATGCCAACAGTAAAAGACAATTAGGAATTAGAATATTGGGCGGAAGTTTGGGCCCCTTCCATATGTCCCTTTTCCTCTTTGGTATTGTTTTTTTCACGACCGAGACTGTATGCCGGTCATGACGGGTTATATAATTTCTTTCCACACTTGAAACCATTTTGCTTGTTTTTACAATTCATACGGCATTGGGACTTGTATGGCGCTGTGTCTTATGAACAATTTTAATCGGCCCTTGGTGGTCGCATATCCAATGCCCTGGTTAATAATGAACAGTAATGTTAAGGTATTAGAGATAGTAAAAAAGTCAAATATTACAGATCAATGCGGGTAATGCGCACACCACGCACGCACCACAAACCTCAATAGTGACATATTCGAGGTTGAAGCAAGAGTTTTTATTTTCATATGGAAAACAGCCACTTGGCAAAAGAACCCTACAGTCTGTTTTTTACGGGCGGTCTGACATATTCAAAAAATAATAATACACTTGGATATATAAATACAATCTTTTATGCGGAATTAATTGCCCAAAAGGCCTGATTTAAATTGTGTGTAGACAGCAGATGAACGATGACCCAATTTGAAAGAAAAAAACTTCCAACATATTCGCGACCAACAATCCGTTCTTTCAAAGACCATTTTCACAATAGTAATGAGAAGTTCTTCCGGCACCAAATACAAAGGATGTTACGAGGGAATAAATTTGCAAACCTCCCCCTAAATATACCAAATGTTTTATGGTAGAGTCCTATATCTAGGTCCGAGGTAAATTATATCACGCATTCCAGGTGAATTCTATCATAAACTGCAACTTTTGTATTCCGCATATGGGGTACGATTCATTCATTTGTAACTAATACGCTATGGTACTAATACGCCATGGTTAAGACATGTCAATGCTATGCGCGATTGCACCTGCACTACATTGGACAACCACACATTGATACGACCCTAACCAGGGTATTCAGTATTATTCGTGGCTATTCCAGTAAATTTAAATCCCTATATCCCCAAACGTCCCTTAGAGGAAATCTGACGATCACTGCAAAAAAGGAGCTTAGCATTATCTTCTTGTTAGATAGAGGGACAATTCCCAGGGGCAGGGGTTCCGCTCCTTTTTTTTCAAAAGGGACGATTATGGAGCATTAATACTCAAATGATTTGTTGAGGTTGTATAAATTCATTGACATAGCTCCGTTTTAAAGGGATGTTACGGAGTACTGGCCTGGATAAATATACTAATAGAGCCGTCATAATTTCTGAAAACAAAGGGCACGCCGCGTGTATGTTGACATGCGTAGTAAGATTTCCGTTGTCAGTGTTCGTCACACACTTCCGGGTTTACGCGCGGGCAGCCAGAATTTTGTTTCAGATTACTGACGAATACTTATAGAGAAGATGGATAGGAAGAATACACAAACACATATTAATGAGAAAAAGACAAAGAATATGTATACAGATTTTCAGTGGCGTAACCAGAAGGGGGGGCGGGCGGGGCAGCTGCCCCCTGTGGGGAATCTCCCCCACCCCCCCTATTGCCCCTGAAAAATTATTATTTTCGGCACATGTCTTAATTTACATTGAAAAAAACACAGGCCTATACTATACAACAAATGTAATATATGCTCAGAGAGGAATGAGGCGCATAAGGCACTGGGCACATTGTAGATGTAGAAGCATCTATAAAAATGGCCATCCATTTAGCCCCCATCCCCCCCCCCCGCCTATTCAGGATTTTGCACGATGTCAGACTGTGAAATAATGTTGGTTCTACCTGGCGAGCGTAGCGAGGCGGAAAATTTGGGCGCCCAATGATGCTTCCCCCCCCCCCCCCTCCTGAAAAATGCATGTCCGCCCCTGAAAAAAAACTGGTTACGCCAATGACAGGGTTTCCAAAATTTGCAATTTTTGAATTAGATCTGGTAATTACGATTAGAGTCATAAATGGTATAAAAGCATGATGAATTATAATTACTATATACACACAATATACAGAAAACTAACATACATGATAAAATTTACGTGCATTGAGCCAAGAGGACGATAAACAAGCCGAGACACACATGAACGTATATATTTAACACAGAGTGAAGATGGAGTTTGGTATCCGCTAGCTGAGTCCCAGCTATATGTACCATCGTATTGTCGTAACACGGTATATATCATTTACGTTCATAACATGCAGTGTTGAAATTTGACTATACAGTATTGCCTCATATTCAAACTACAAATTCATTGTATTTCAAAACAGGTATTGCGCATTGAACAACTCTTTCTAAGCTTCAGGGACAATAGACAGAGTGCGACACAAATTTTTATGAAGTGGTAACACATTTTGTTATCTAAAATTATTAGCTGAGGAAAGTAAAATCTGGATTGGATCGAGTTGCAGCTAGATACAGGCGTTTGTATGTATTTGTCACTCTTATACACTGCAAAGATCCTGCGTTTCAAAAAGGACGGATTTCATGAAATCTGTTTTGAGCGTATTCGAAAATGTTTTAATGTGACTCAGAGCAATGTTATTTGGACGATATTTTATTCAAGTATGTGGCTTGAAGTGTATCCCAAACCGATTAATTGATACCCTCGGCAATGATGTCTCAGGGAAATGTAAGGTTTTGTTCTCTGCACTGTAACATTAAGATGGTGTGGTTATAAGAGCATAGTGTTATTGATGTGTTCATTCTTTTTTTTTTCCCCTTTTTGATACCACATCTTATTGAGTGTATCACGTTTAAAGGCTACGAATTATGCCATTTCTGAAAATTGTTGCGACAAGGGTTAGAAGGGGCTAATACCCTAGGTTGGATGTATGAAGATGATAATGTAGTGTAATGTAACAGGTCCATGAAAAGACTCACAATGTCTTTTCAATAGAGAGCGCCCGTGTGTGTACGGTTGGACTGCGACAAAGATCGGGCTCATCTTATAGTCTGATTCTGGCCTTCAATTAAATTATGCATGGGTAAAAATTTTTAAGTAATGGAAAATAGGAGGTTGTCCGTGATGCTGAAAGCTTTTTACTTATAAAATGTTTACTTTACAAAGCAAAATTACACGCAGTTTCGTGATCCATTAACAACAAACAATTACTACAGATACATATATAATGTGGCTTTCTCATCGTTGCCAACCAGAATTATCGCATCCTAGTCGCACACTAAAAAAAAGTTTGTGAAGAACGGCCCCCCCAAGAAAACATAAGAAGGGAAGTGAAGAAACAGAAGGAGGCAATAGCAACTTGTTGACATGAACAAAGAAATCAATATTAAAATGGATTTAAAATGAATGAACCCATTATTTCTCTCTCTTCTCTCTCCCTCTCCTCTTCACTCTCTCTCTCGTTCGCATTCTCTTCATTCTTTGCAAAACATTCACAAACGACCTTATGAAATGGAATTTCAATCGCAGAAGAAATCTTAAGTCTACAGTACATTTCTCAGCATTCCTTTATACATTTCGAGATCACATGATTTATGGAAAGAAGACAAGATCCTAACCGAAGCTGTGTTGATCAATGTCATAATCCTAACCCATCTGCATGAGGATCGAACAAAGAAGCTTATGATGATTTCTAACAAATCCGCATTTTAGACAGCAACAAAATATGTGGCTACAATACCCGGATTAAATAAATCCAGTAGATGAAACTAAGTCGATGAGACAAATTGATAAGCATGGGAAATATAGTAATGCAGATAAAGAATGGCCAAAGGTTCCATAAATCCTGGGGTTATGGTATGTACCGGTAACAAAAAAAGCAACACATGATTACTACTTATAATATGTTTTGTTCTACAGGTTGTTTGAACAAATGCAATGTATTTTTTTCGAAATACAATTACTGGAAGAGCCAAAATTTGCATTAACTGGGACACGCTTCCTTCTCTGGAGGGAATTTTAAATCTAAACGCTAGAAAGGGGAAAAGGGGAAAACTTTCAATGATCACCATTTTAATGTCTGCTATGTAATTATCCCAGTGACACCTCACCACCACAATACTTCCATCTTAGAGAGGTATTCTAATTCCTTCCATTACCTTACATATTGCTGATGAGGGCGACATAGTTCCAGGTTCATGGACATTATTTACAAAACACACAATAACTTTGTTTTTCAATTATCAACCTATAGCCTCAAGTTTTTCATTCGAAGATGGTATAAAATCGGAGTAATAACGCCACAACTGGCAAGTTACCTAGCAATGTGCAGTAAGCAAATGATTGGCAGAATGTCACAGTCATGCACAGAGTTGGGTGGTTGTCTCATGTAGCCGTGCGTAAGTACTCTGGTTCCCATTATTTTAAGAATTAAGGGAATGGTATAGCCCCTACTAGGAAATCATTTACTTTCCTAAGCAGCTTAGAAACACAAAACGTTGATAGGTGACAGCCCCCATCACAGTGGATAAACTTCTCAGTTCATTGACACGAAATGGATGATCTGACCCACGTCTTGAGAGTAGTTTTTTTTACCCTTATGTGTACAATGCCCACCCAGATAACACAAGTGCTGATTTAAAACCTGTTTCCTGAGTACCAGTTAGCAAGTGTTGTAATCTCGGTTGGCAATGGGCCGCGCGTTAAAATATTTAGGAGATATTGATTGATAGACTACCACAAGGTTTTCCGCATTGCTAAACAGCATTATGACAGCTCAGGACTGTATAAATAAAACAAAAAAAAAAAAAAAACAAACCAACCATAAAAAAAAAATTAAAAAAAAAAAAAAAAACAACAACAACTTAAAAAAAAAAAAAAAATGACATACTAACACTTTCACGAGTAGAATTTTGTGGAATGATTGATGAACAGGGGGACAGGGGTGATTTCTGGAAATTGGGACGAATTGGCAAAGTATGGTATGAAAGTGCCCAGGCATTTCCAAACCCAGGGGCCTTCGGCTCGGGCAGGGACTGCCCCAAAAAGGGTCTTTTAATTTTACAATTAAAGGGTGATGCATAGTATGGTTGATGCCTGCCTATGTAATCTAATACGAGAGGGGTCTCCTTTGAGCTCTGAGCATTTACACTAACATAAGTACTAACATCCTCGCTAATGATGGTGTCTTTTTAAAAGGACTATTCTGGTTGGTATTGCGATGGGAGGAAAGTTGGCTCCATCTTATAGGGACGGCTTCAAGAGCGGCTGCTTTAGTCTTAGATGACGGGTTACGTTTTATCATTTGCGTTTTTATATCAAATGATGGAGAAAATCGTTCGAGCGGTTTGGTCTTTGCTGATAATTTCTATACGCCATCAAATTCACCCTTGGATTGCCCGGCAGGGTATCATATGAATTAAAATAACCTTTAAAATGGGAGCTGTAAGTCAATCTTTTACAGAAACACATGCCAATACATCTGGTCTAGACAGTAACCGTTCAAAAAGGAAGGAAACATTTATAGCTGTTTTTTTTTAAATTTTTCTCAGGATGATTAAATAAGGGCAAATTAACATTTTCTCTCTTGAAAGCACAGCGTTACAAGTGATACGGAAAATGGTGTAATAGAATAGTTTTCACACTTTTCTTTACAAAGGTTGAATTTATCTATTTCCCTATGTTTTGGATTCCTTGCAACATTTCCCCTTGAAAAAAATTGTTAGTACAATATTGACCGGATTCCTAGTAATTTGTAAAAATAGAAATCTAGACACAATCGTCGCACTGTGAACTTAATTTGGATTTACATGACGAATTCTGAGGATGGGTTGGCCTATTCGCTGATGATATCGATGAAAACAGTAGTTTATTTACAGGTGCTCCAAAATAGTGCAATGAAGAGAAACGGAGTGTTTTCACAACTGTCAGTTAAATGTTACAAGAAATTGAGGAACAAAGTTGGATATCACATGAACCAATGATTCTGCCATTACTTTGTTAGCCGTGGAGCTATCACCCGATAGATGACTAAATAACCTCTTTTCTAGTTCCGTGACGGCATTCCCAACCCTTACCCACCTTAGGTAACCCAATCTCCTAAACGTAATAGAAAGTCCTAATTCTACTAACTCTAGCCTAAAAACAATGTCTGGGAAATAGCAATAGACAAATAATCATTCAACAATGTCGTGTGAAACTAGAGTGTAGTAAAAGCCAAAAAAGGCTATCAGGCGAGTTCTTGGTCGCAAAAGCCACTGCGTCTCCTACGTTTGTTGTTTCGACTCAAAAAGCCCCCCCCCAGTTACGGCAATTGTATAAAATTCTATGAGTCAGTTATAACTACGATCTTGGCATCAGTGATACAACGTCGGAAGCTTGAACCTATTTGTGGGGGACAGCCACTAATTTGACCACATTTCCACAAGCACCATACAACCACCGTTTGTGTCATGTCATGATGATTAAAAAAAAGGTGTAGTTTGTCCTATCTGCGATTTATGGATAATTAATTAATAATTAAAAGGTATACTGGGTATAAAGGCTCAGAATGGTCCGATTCTTTCCAAAAGTGTATCAAATTGTTCGTCTCATTGTGTATAAAGCCAAAAGCTTGTCTCGGCTTCCCCGCGCATGGCTTTTAAAATTAGACTAGGCTTTGAAGATTGTGTTGCTGCGTCATGAGCTGCACCCTTCTGGGGGGCATCCCACTCGCACCCCCTCCGGCAGAACAACACACCCACCACCCCCCACTAGACTGTTCCCCAGTCTCTGATCTGTCTCTGGGTTTTGAGTGCAATGGTTAAAAGATAATGCTAAAACTACAATTTGAAGGCATTTTCAGATGCCAACCCCTGACATGCCGGTGTGAAAGTAATCATAGTCCGGCAGGTGTCATAGTCCGGGACTCCATAGACGAGCAACGGAATAAGGGCGGAAGAGAGGAACGGAATCGATTGCCTATTGTTCACATTGTTCCCGGACCGTGAAGCCCGGGGACTATATCTCCTGCCACACCGGTCCTAATACCGCGCCCTCTATTATTACCCAACAAACCTGTTCACAGAACGCGAATTACACGGGCTCCGGGAATTACACAAATAGGGAGTAGGTCGGCAGGTTTCGGGTGAAGTGTCTAGTATAAATTCAGTCGCTTAGCATTTCATCACCGTGAACCCCAGGGAGGGTCTAAACACAACATACCGTTTTGAAGATAAGTATCTCAGTAATCCGAAAAACTGAGTTGTGGATAATTTTGTTTCATATTCCACTGTTACTAATGTCACAAATAGTTTCTTGTCGCCTCTTCAGAGATGTTTATTGAGAACCGAATTTGTATTTCTCAAACATTTTTAAAATCAAAGGGTGACATCAGAGATTTCCAGAAATTTCTACCAATTCGTGTTTTTCGACTAAAACATAATAGTAGGGTTATAAATGAGAACCACATTCTAGAAGTTTGGGAAGAAGGTTGAAGATGTTTTTCTATAGTTGGAGGGTGCTGAATAAGAATTTGTGGGTCCAACTTCTGGAAAATGTGGGGAACTTTGTAAAATAAGGGGGTAAAATTATTAAGGGGTTAAATTTGAAATCAAGTCAAATTGTGTACACCAATGTATTCATGCCTCATTATAAGGATTAAAAAAAGGTAGAGTGTGTATAGTGTTGTGACCTTTCTTACACGGCTACAGTCATGCATACGGTTCAAGGTCATCCCGGGGGAATATCTAACGCTCAGATTTTTAAATGGTGTCAAATTATTGCTCTGCACACTGAAGCAGAACATATATTTTAATTCTTTGGGGACAAACTCTGTATACAATTTGAGGTCAAGTTTTGGTGACCCCGATAGACTATGTAGGATGTCAAGTTTTTGTGACCCCTATAGACAATGTAGACCTTTGTTTATGGGTAGACCCACTAATGTACGAAACCAAATACCAAACATTGTAAAATAAGGCAAGACGCACAATTTGACACCAGTTATCAACGAAAATCGGAGCACTGTGAAGGATGACCTTGAACCTTAAAAGATCTTGTACTGTTTTAACTAAAGGTCAGATCCTAGACAAACTATACCCCTTTTTAATCCTTATAATAAGACAAATACATTGTGCACATTAAAACACGTTTCGACTTGATTTGAAATTTACCCCTGTACTATTTACCCCCTTATTGTACAAAGTTCTCCACATTTCCCAGAGGTTGACCCAAAAATTCTGATTCAGCACCCTCCAAACTATGCAAACATCTTCAAACCTTTCTTCCTCAAACCTTCTAGAATGGGATTCTCATTTATAACCCTAATATAATGCTTGTCTACGTTAATTACTGTACGACCTTTACACTTCAGGTTTATAGTCGAATGCAGATGGTATTTTTCCTAACATAACATTTTGGGCAAAGGTATCGGAATGCCTGTAAAGTTAGGCATCAATGCCACTTGTTTTTACACATATGCTTCCGCATAACCTGAAATCTAAACGTCGTTGGGGGGACAAAAATTGCCACAAACTGCCACCCCCCCCCCCCCCGGCACATCCTTACTGTTTTTTACTGTTTTTTACAGAATGTAAACATCCAAATTGTTTTGAAACTCGTGGAAGTGATTTTCAGTAAGGTCTCGCTTTTCATTATGCCATTAGGGTCCCTTTAAGTGTGTGAATCAGGCAGAGCACTAAATAAGAACCACTGAAACGCTGGTTTGATCCCGCGACAGCGCTCCGTAAGGGTATAGAAGTAAAAGAAAAATAATCACATGTTTCAATTTACAAGTACATCCTGTCTGCATGCCTTTGCAACTTACTTGGTATATGAAATACACAAATGACGCTTGGAATCTTAATTTATAACAAAATGTCACGTTTCCATTTGTTAGTTTTTAATTTTTATTTAAATATCACACACATACACACAATCACACGCATTCATTTCTATGTTTTTTATCATGAAAGAAACAATAAATGAATAGTAGTGGATCCAACAGATTTTTTAACGTCCCAGTATTCGCTGTCGACTTGTTTGAATAGTCCAACAATTAGGTAATTATACGACGGTCGTCGTCTCATCAAAATAATCCACATAGTCCACATAAAAAATCAATTCTCGTAGCCCTCACTCCTCACTTTTGATCAAGCCAAACTTTTTTATTTGCAATGTTTCCCTTCTTAAATTAGTGTTTTCAATCTTGAAATTTTGATGATGATAAGCTGTGCTATTCATCACCCAATCCCTTTCATTTGATTTTTAAAAAATCTTGTAAATTTTAAAATAAAAGGTCTCCATCATTTTGTCTGATGCGGCTGAAAGTCAGTGGTAATATAAATTTTCGGTTTACCTTTTAGGTAAAAACTGCCCTCCCTCCCTACTTTTAAAAATGTATAAATTAAAAAAACTAAAATTTACTTTAAAGGGACCTAATTTATTTTTTTAATTTTTAAAAATAGTTAAAATCGGAATTATGACCATGACAAAATGCCCAACAGTAAAAGACATTAGGGAATGGAATCTTGTTGGGCCCCTTCCATATGTCCCTTTTGCTCTCTGTGTATTGTCTTTTTTTCACGGACGAAGACTGTTATGCATGATACATGACTGTTAGAATTTTCTTTCCACACGTGACACATTTTTTGCTTGTTTTTAACATCATAGGCGTTTGGGACTTATATGACGCTTGTCTTATGAACAATTTATCAGGCCCGTGGTGGTCGCATATCCAATGCCCTGGTTAATAATGAACGGTGTTAAGCAACGAGAGATAGTAAAAAGTGCAGATATTGCAGATACAATGTGGGTAATGCCAGCACGCACACACAAGCCCATGTGACATATTCGAGCTTGAAGTAAGATTTTTATTTTCATATGGAAAACAGCCACTTGGCAAAAGAACGCTACAGTCTGTTTTTACGGAGCGGTCTGCATTTCCAAAAATTTATAATACACCGTGGATATATAAATACAATCCTTTGTGCGGAATTAGTTCCCAAAGGCCTGATTTAAATTGTGTGTAGAAAGCAGATTAAAGATGAACCAATTTGAAAGAAAAGGTATACTTCCAACAATATTCGCGACCAATAATCCGCTATGAAGAACATTTTAACAATAGTAATGAGAAGTTCTTCCGGCACCAAATACAAAGGATGTTACGAGGGAATAAATTTGCAAACTCCTAATATATCAATGTTTTATAGGTAGATTTCCTATAATCTAGGTCGAGGTAATATTCAGCATTATATCACGCATTCCAGGTGAATTCTATCATAACTGAAACTTATTGTATTCCGCCATATGGGGTATTGAATTCATTCATTTGTAACTAATACGCTATGGTACTAATACGCCATGGTTAAGACATGATCAATGCATGTGCGATTGCCACCTGCACTACATTTGACAACCACGCATTGATCACGACCTAACCATGGGTATTCCGTATTATTCCGTGGCTATTCCAGATAAATTTAATATCCCTATAACGTCCATAGAGGAAAATCTGACGAGCACTGCAAAAAAAGGAGCTTGCATTATCTTTTTTGTTAGATATAGGGCATTCCCCCTAACACAGGGCAGGGGTCCGCTCCTTTTTTTTTCAAAAGTGCATTTAAATGCAGTTAAGGGACGATATGGGAAGCATATACTCAAATGTTCTTTGAGGTTGTATAAATTCATCTGACATAGTCCATTACAGGGATTCACAGAAGCTACTGGCCGGGATAAATATACCTAGAGAGGGATAGGAATCATACACAAAACACAAATATATGAAGAAAAGGACAAAGATAGCTATACAGGTTTCCAAATTTGGCGATTTTGGAATGGTATCTGGTGATTTACAATTAGAGAAATAAATTGGTAAAACAGCATGATGAATATATTAATTTACTATATACACACAATACAGGGCGTATCAATAAAAACGCAACAAAACTTCTTCCCAATTTTTGTGGTAATTGTGTAAAATTATTCTTAAATTACCATCTTAAAGCCACAAATCCCCTCTTCCCAATGATAGGTAATTTATTCATGTGCGGTCATGGATAACCGAGTAATCATTGTTTTTGCACAATGGGACAAAGTCAGCTTGGGACCAAGTTTCAATACAAATCCCATTCACTTGCATGACTGAAGTGAGAAGAGAGGGAAAATTGAATAGGACTTGTGTTAGCATTACTTGAAACTTGGTCCCAAGCTCACTTTGTCCCATTGTGTAAAAACAATGATTACTCGGTTACCCATGACCGCACATGAACAAATTACCTATCGTTGGAAAAATGAGATATGTGGCTTTAAGATGGCACTAATTATTTTGATTATAATTTTACACAATTACCACAAAAATTGGGGAGAAAATTTGTTGCGTTTTCATTGATACGCCCTGTATATCAGAACTAACATACATGATAAAAATGTACGTGCATTGAGCCAAAAGTTACGATAAACAATCCGAGACACACATGAACGGGTGTGGCCATTTAGTGACCCCATCATGTCACTAGTGACCCAGATGAATTCAACAGCCTTGACGGAATAAAGTGCATGTGATGCTGCACTTTATTCCGTTAAGGCTGCTGAATTCATCAGGGTCACTAACGACATGGGGTCACTAAATGGCCACACCCCATATGAACGTATATATTTTACACAGAGTGAATAGGAAGTTTCTTTTCCCTCTGGTCACAGCTATATGTACCATCGTATTGTCGTATATTTCATCTGCGTTCATAACATGGCATTGTTTGTAATTTGGACTATCAGTATTGTACATTATCAAACTAAAAATTCCTTGAATTCAAACAGGTATTTGCGCATTTGAACAACTCTTTTCTAAGCTTCAGGAAATAAGACAGATTGAGACAGATTTTATGAAAGGTAACAATTTTGTTATCTACATTATTAGCTGAGGAAAGTAAAATCTGGATGGGATTCGAGTAGAGCTAGCTACAGGCGTTTGTATGTATTTGTCACTCTACACTGCAACAACCTGCCGTTTCAAAAAGGACGGATTTCATGAAATCTGTTTTGAGCGTATTCCAAAATGTTTTAATTGTTACTCAGAGCAATGTTATTTGGACGATATTTTATTCAAGTATTTGGCTTGAAGTGTATCCCAAACCGCTTTAATTGATACCCTCGGCAATGATACTCAGGGAAATGTAAGGGTTTGTTCGCCTGCAATGTACAAAAAAGATGGTGGTTATAAGAGCTATTGTAAATTGATGTGTTCATTCTTTTTATTTTTCCCCTTTTTGATACCACATCTATTGAGTGTATCACGTTTAAAGGATACGAAATTATGCAATTTCTGAAAATTGTTGCGGAAAAGGGTTAGAAGGGGGCTTACTACTAGGGTTGGATGTATGAAGATGATAATGTCAGTGTAATGTCAATGGTCCATGAAAGACTCTACAATGCCTTTTCAGTAGAGAGCGCCCGTGTTTTGTATCGATTGACTGCGAACAAAAAGATCGGACTCATCTTATGGTCTTATTCTGGCCTTCAATTCTATGCTATGGTTAAGTTTTTAAGTAATGGAAAGATATGAGGTGTCCTTGATGCCATACAGGTTTTTTACTTTAAAAAATATAATGTGTATACTTACAAAGCAAAATTACACGCAGTTTCGTGAATCCATTACACAAAATACAAATACTACAGAATACATCTGACATATTGGCTTTCTCATCGTTTGCCAAACCAAAAAAATTTTATAGTTTGTGAAGAACGCCCCCAAGAAGACAATGAGAAGGGGAAGAGGAAGAAAAAGAAGAGCAATAGCAACTTGTTGGGATTCACAAAAGAAATCAATATTGAAAAATGGATTTTAAAAATGAACGAACCCATTATTTCTTTCTCTCTCTCGTTGGCCTTCTCTTCATTCGAAAACATTCACAAAGAAATCGCAGAAATCTTAAGTCATACAGTACATTTCTCAGCATTCCTTTAAATACATTTCGATTCGAAAGCACATGATTTATGAAAAGAAGACAAGATCCTAACCGAAGCTGTGTTGATCAATGTCATAATCCTAACCCATCTGCCTCAGGATCGAAAAGAAGCTTATGAAGATTTCTAACAAATCCGCATTTTAGACAGCACAGTATGTGGCATTACTTACCCGGATTAAATATCCAGTAGATGAAATAAGTCGATGAGACCAAAGTGTTAAACAATGGAAATTATAGTAATGTGTAAAAATGGCAAAGGTTCATTAAATCCGGGTGGTTATGGTATGTACCGGTAAACAAAAAGCAACACAAAGGATTACTACTTAAAATTTTGTTCTCAGATGTTGAAAAAAATAAAATATATGAATTTTTTCCCGAAAAACTTTACTTGGAAAGGTCAAATTTCAATAAACTGATAAACTATCCCTTCTGCTGCGAGGTAATTGGGGAGGGGAAAACTTTCAATGGTTCCCATTTTAATGTCTGCTATGTATATTCATCCCAGTATACACCAATTCCATTTACGAGAGTGTCTAATCCTTCTTCATAACTTACCTCATGTACATCTGATGAATGCGGATAGTTTCCAGGTTCATGGACATTATTTTAAAACACAATAACTTTGGTTCAATTCTCAACACTAGCCTCAGTTTTGGTATTGCGATGGGAGGAAAGTTGGCTCCATCTATAAGGGACGGCTTGAAGAGCGGCTGCTTTCGTCTTCACCGGTTACGTTTTTCATTTGCGTTTTTATATTAACCCGGAGATAGCACCATTTGTAAACTCTCAAAGACAAAAGGTGTGAGTGATTAAATATGTAGACAGCCTGACAGGAAAAAGAACACGATTCTAGTGCTGCCACTGTTGCATTAGGAGAGGGGGGCAGACCAAAAATTGTACAGGGGCAAATCTTTTAAATTATATGTGTTAACTGTCTTAAATGCTTAGTTCCGAGCAAGGCACAGAAGGTCAAACGCCATTGCATTCAATGGGGCGTGATCTTGTTCCCCCTACTTCTTAGCAAGCATTGAGACAATCACAGCTATTCTTATTGTAACCATATGAGCTCCACCAATAATTTGCACCATTTTATTCAAATCGGAGCAAACTTAAAAACTTGACCCCGTAAACTGAAAGTGACCCTTTTTTATTGCTGTTGCTGTTTTAGCCTGTAACTCTAAACTTTATATGCTGTACTATACAACACTATTACTTTTTCTGATCTTGTGGTTAAACACATAAACATGGTATACCTTTCAACATATTGGATCAATTTAAAAATTGACCCCGTATAAATCTTTGTCTTGCCCCCGCTCCTTAAGGACCACTGCGGTACTACGAATCGCATTTCAGGGGGTCATGTAAGGGCTGTTGACGCGCAGATTATATTTAATCACTCAACACATTTTGTATTGGAGATATTGCTACAAATGTGTGCTGCTTTCCAGGGCTCTAATATTGATCATGATGGAGAAAAAAACGAAAAAAATTCGTTCGAGTTGGTGTTTGCGGGCGGTCTGGTTTTTGTTTCTTTTACTGATAATTTCTATACACCGTCGTCCAATTACCTTCATGGAGTTTCAAAAAGGAAGGAAACATTTTCTTAGATGTTTTTTTTTTATTTTTTCTCAAGATAATAAACAATGGCAAATTATTTTTTTCCTTGAACGCACACGTTACAGTGATACTGGAACAGGTGTAATCTCATAGTTTTTCACATTTTTCTTACCATTTTTAAATTTATCCTGTTTTACCTAATATGTTTGGATGTCTTGCAACATTCCTTGAAAAAGTTGTAGTACAATATTGACAAAATTATGACACGAAAACGCCCACCCGTTGTTAATAATCATTACAACTTCCTCTTTTAAGATGCCGGATTAAGAGGGTTTGGCAAATGTCTTGTAATATTTGTTGAAATCATAAATAATGTTGCATCTGCTAAACAGTCATAACAGCTCAGACTGTATAAATTAAACAAAATGACATACTAACACTTTCACGAGATATTTTGTGAATGATTGATGAACAGGGGACAGGCTTATTTCTTGGAAATTGGGGCGAATTGGCCAAGTATGGTATGAAAGTGCCCAGGCATTTCGAAACCCAGGGGCATTCGGTGGCAGGGACTGCAAAAAGGGGTCTTTGGGTGAATTTCACAATTAAAGGTTGATGCATTAGTATGGTTGATGCCTGCCATATAATCTAATACGAGAGGGGTCTCCTTTGATCTCAAGCATTTACACTAACATAAGTACTAACATCCTCGCTAAGTGATGGGTGTCTTTTTAAAAGACTATTCTTGTTGGTATTGCGATGGGAGGAAAGTTGGCTCCATCTATAAGGGACGGCTTGAAGAGCGGCTGCTTTCGTCTTCACTGGTTACGTTTTATCATTTGCGTTTTATATCGACTGATGGAGAAAAATCGTTCGAGCGGTTTGTTTCTTTTGCTGATAATTTCTATACGCCATCAAATTCACCTTTGGATGCCGGCCATGGTATCTTAAATTAAAATAAACTTAAAATGGATCTGTAGTACATCTTAAAGAAACACACGCCAATACCTCTGATTATAGACAGTAACAGTTTCAAAAAGGAAGGAAACATTTCTAGATGTTTTTTTAATTTTTCTCAGGATGATAAATAATAATGGCAAATTAACATTTTCTCTCTTAAACGCACAACGTTACAAGTGATACTGGAAATAGTGTAATCTCATAGTTTTTCACACTTTTCTTTACAATTTTGAAATTTATCCTGTTTTACCTATGTTTTGGATTCCTTGCAACATTCCCTTTGAAAAAGTTGTTGTACAATATTGACAAAATTATGACACGAAACGGTCTCACCCATTGTAATAATCATACAGCTCCTCTTTAAGATGCCGGGTGAAGATGGGTTTGGCAAATGTTTGTAAATATTTTGTTGAATCATAACTCATGTTGCATCTGGTTTCGAGTAGCCATCTAAATATAATTACGAAATGTTAACGTGAAACACGTTCATGGTGGTCTGACGTTTACAATTCCTTAACTTTGTTGTTTAGGCATAACGAATGATGGTGAATGCACACGAACATGAAGTTAGGCACCCATGAAGCTCCATGACATACAAGCTTAACATCAAAATGGACATAATCGCCTGAAGGGATACATACCGTTTCCTAGTAACTTGTAGAAATATAAATCCTAGACACTAATGTAGCACTGTGAACTTAATTTGGATTTACATGACGACTTCGAGGATGTGATGGCCTATTCGCTTGATTGATATCGATGAAAACAGTAGTTTATTTACAGGGTGCTCCAAAAAGTTGCATGAAGAGAAACTTGATTGTTTCGCAACTGTCATCAGTTATTTACAAAAAAATGAGGATAAAAAGTTTGTATATGAATCACATTGAACCAATGACTTCTGCATACGTAGTTAGGCCGTAGATATTCACCCGATAGAGACTAAATAGCCATTTTCCGTTCCTTGACGGCATTCCGAAACCCTTACATCCTTGTTTAACCCTACTCCCAAACAAAGAATCCCTAATTCTAATAACTCTAACCTAAACACTGTCTGGTGAAATAGCATCAGATGAATAACCTATTACAACCATGTCGTGTGAAACTAGATTGTCTTAAAAAGCCCAATATAGTCCTCGGCCATAAAGGAATTTTAGCCAAAATGGTATCCTGAAAGGGGACAAAACGATACTTACTATTCAGCCTCAGTACACTATCCTCTACACAAAAATGCATGATAGCATTTCTGGAATGGTAGCTATAACCAGGTAGGGGACAATCGAGTATTACACAGGGGTCAACATTTTAAAATGACCCGGTTATGTTGAAAAGTATGCCACATCATTTGTCCAACCATAAGGATTCCAAAAAGGTATAGTTTGTACTATCTACAACCCAGAGTTTTGGAGTTAAGGTTAAAAACAGCAAAACCAGGTCAAAAGGTTAAATTTCAGTTGTACAGGGGTCAATTTTTAAAGTTGCTCCAATTTGGTTAAAGAGTGGTGCATATGATTGATGGAACTCATAGGATTAAAAGAAGGAATAGTTTTGAGTGTTTTAAATGCTTACTTACCACAGTAGGGGGAAAACAATGTAAAGCCCAATTGAATACAATGGACGTATACCTTTGTTGCCCCCTACATTGGTAACTAAGCATTTTAGACAGTCAAAACTATTCCTTATTTTAATCCTATGAGCTCCACCAATAATATGCACCATATTTTATCCAAATCAGAGCAACTTTGAAATTTGACCCCTGTACAACTGAAAATGACCCTTTCTATTGATTTTTGCTGTTTTTTAACTTCAAAACTTTAGGTTGTAGTTAGTACAAACTATACCTTTATGGATTCCTTATGATCAGACATATAATGTGGTATACTTTTCAACATGATTGAAGCAATTTAAAATTTTCCCCCTGTATAAACCTTAGTTACCCCCTACCTGGCTATAGCTATCATTCCAGAAATGCTATCATGCATTTTTCTGTAGGACATGGTATACCGATGTTGCATAATAAGTGTCGTTTGTCCCCGCCCTTTCAGGATACCGAACATTTGCTCGGCTCATGAACTAAAAGGACTATTTCAGCTAATCCTTGTCGAGCCAATACCCACTACCTGTTTCCTACCTTTGTTGTTTCACTCAAAGTTAGGCAATGTCTAAAATTCTATGAGATCAGTAACTATGATCTTGCCATCAGTGATACGACGTCGGAAGCTTTAGCTATTTGGGGGGGCACCTACATTTGACAAATTCCAACGTATATCGTTTGTGTCATGTCATGATTTATGGATTATTATAATTTAAAATAGCCCAACATATCAAGTAAGGTATCAAAGAGCACTATACAGTTTTGAATGAGTATAACAAAGGTTTAGGCACCCTCTGTAGCGAAAGAAGGAGAATATTGTTGTAAGGAAGTGGATTTTTGGCTTGTGTTTATTACCCCTCAACCATCACAAGTGGCCAAGTGTGTGAGTATGTGGGTGGGTGAGGCCAAGCCCCTATTAAAGGCCAGAACGTTATTGCCGCAACGCGTTGCGACATTTCGGCACCGGCTTGCGAGAAAGTAGCAAACGAGTTGAGGCGACGCGCAAATTAGATTAGAACGACGAATTTCTGTGACGTATTCAAAATTACGACACCAACGCGTTGTAAAGTATTTCTACAACGCGTTGTGGAAACTCACAACGCGTTGCAAGCCTTCACAACGCGTTGCGACCTTCACAACGCGTTGCGACCTTCACAACGCGTTGCGAAAGGTTCACAAGCCATAAGGATCATAGCGTATTGCCGCAAAGCGTTGGGAGAAAGTAGCAAAGCGTTGCGACATTTCGGCAAAACGCGTTGCAGCCACGGCCAATCAAAATCATTGATTTCTGTGTATGGACCGGTATTTCAAAAAATAGATCAACAACACGTTGCGGCAGTACGTTATGAACATTATGCCTCACAACGCGTTGCAAGCCTTCACAACGCGTTGCGAGCTTCACAATGCGTTGTAAACTTCCCACGCTTGGAGGGCAATAAGGGTCATAACGTATTGCCGCAACGCGTTGTGAAGGTTTGCAAAGCGTTGTGAAGGTCGCACGCGTGTGAGATTTATATTTTTGAAATACGTCACAGAAATCATTGACTTGATTGGCAGCACAGACAACGCGTTGCCGAAAGTCGCAACGCGGGTGACTTTCTCAAAACGCGGTGCGGCAATACGTTATGACCTCTATGGCGTGTGGTCCTTCGCCCCCCCCCCCCCCACGCGTTGTGAAGCTTGAACGCGTTGTGAAGCTTGCAACGCGTTGTGAAGGGTTGCAACCGGCGTTGAAAATTTCTAGCAACGCGTTGTGGGTCTAATTTTTGAAATACGTCACAGAAATTCATAATTTGATTGGCCTACACCGCAACGCGTTACCGAAATGTCGCAACGCGTTGCTACTTTCTCGCAACGCGTTGCGGCAATACGTAATGGCCTGTAGGCTGCCATGCGCGTGTGTCCGCAATTTATTGCGCTCGTAGCCTCAGATGCCCTGCTCAGATGCTAGGTTCAGGAAATTTGTTGGTAGATTACCCTATACGGCCATAGAGGTCTCATATCCTAATAACATACAATTGATTCACCACTACAAAAATACTACATATTGTTTTAATTTTGGTGCTATTTCATGTGGCTTCCTTGGCATCCATTGTCACACTTTTCTGTACAATATATTTTAATCAAAAAGCACTAGTTTTGAATGAGGAATCCAAATATCATCATAACAATGGTTCTGATATCCACTGGTTAAAAAAGTGAACTATATTTAACCCCCTTTCATATTTTTTCCCCGGCTTGCTAAAACCCCCTTTTTGGTGCCAAATTATTTAATGTAATTGTCAATTGACATTTGCCGCTCCTTTTCATCCTAAAACAAACATCCACCCGGGTATGGGTAAGATACAGGGTGATCCCAAAGTGATGGATGGGGTGGCAACCAACCCCCTCAATTTCGGGAGAGAAGTACTAACATGCCTAGCACAACACAGGGATATCACAGACACTTGAATTTGGTACCAATAGATAGCTCTGGTCCTCTTTCCATTGATACCAAAATGAGTACCAACATGCATAGCATTAAAGTTCGCATGTCAGCAAACTATTTCCATAGATACACAGTGTGGAATAGGGAAAAAAAGGAATATCCGATTTTCATGCGGTTTTTGGGTCTAATTGATGGGAATGACTAGTTTTATAAAATGTGAGTATTAATGCTATAATAATGTTTTTGAGTCGCTAAAATTGCGAGTATCAATTTTCCACCTTTCAGAATTTTCATACTTTCCTCAACATATGACGTCATAGTGAAAATAGTTTTGCGCCGAGTGCAAGTGCTCCCATAGTGAGCAGTGACGCATTCATGGTATATGACGGATAAAGCGCAATATTAGGGAGGTTGCGAAGAACCAAATGTCTAACGCGAACGCCTATTCTTATACCTGTCAATTCAAAATTACTCTCCTTTGTCAAGATTTTCAAGAGACATATTCTCCTGCAAATTAGTTGCCCTTATAATGACTCTTATACATATGCTTCACCTTTGGTCGGTGCATAAAGGGTGTACACTACACTAGTGGGTGATTTTCTACCGGATAGTATAAAGATCAAGAAATAGTCCGAGATTATTGGACTAAACATCATGGTTATTGCTAACTGTAATATTTTATAGCAAAGTGATTACAAAGCACATAATGTCCGTTCACACTTTTGTCACATCTAACATATTTTGAATGTGAAATTTGGCATTTAAATATTGGCATTTTACAATTGGAAGAGCTTTATACTGATACCATACACATTAGGAATATGATTTTTTTTTTTTTTTTTTTTTAGTCAGACAATTACAAAAAATTTCGGCGCAAAAATCGCACGCGTAAAGCGGCCAGCGCGAAAACAAATTTTGGGGGTCCCTAGGAACCCCCCTTGGTCACTTAAGTGTTAAAGTTCGCATGTCAGCAAACTATTTCCATAGATACACAGTGTGGAATAGGGAAAAAAAGGAATATCCGATTTTCATGCGGTTTTTGGGTCTAATTGATGGGAATGACTAGTTTTATAAAATGAGAGTATTAATGCTATAATAATGTTTTTGAGTCGCTAAAATTGCGAGTATCAATTTTCCACCTTTCAGAATTTTCATACTTTCCTCAACATATGACGTCATAGTGAAAATAGTTTTGCGCCGAGTGCAAGTGCTCCCATAGTGAGCAGTGACGCATTCATGGTATATGACGGATTAAAGCGCAATATTAGGGATGGTGCGAAGAAGAAGAACCAATGTCAACGGCGAACGCCTTCTTATACCTGTCAATTCAAAAATTACTCTACTTTGTCAAGATTTTCAAGAGAACATATTCTCCTGCACAGTATTGTCCTTATTATAATACTCTTATACATATGCTTCACCGTTGGTCGGTTGCATAATAAAAGGTGTTGACACTACACTAGGGGGTGATTTTCTACCGTGATAGTATGAAGATCAAGAAATAGTCCTGAGATTATTGGACTAAACATCATTGTTATGCTAAACTGTTAATTTTTATAGCAAAGAGTGATTACAAAGCACATAATGTCCGTACACTTTTGTCACAACTAACATATTTGAATGTGAAATTTGGCATTTAATATTGGCATTACAAATTGGAAGAGCTTTATACTGATTTACCATACACATTAGGGAATATGATCTATAGGGCAAATCACGTTATGTGTCTTTTCACATTTGTGACATTTGTCACAGCCAACACAATCCAAGACAACTTCTAATTCATTGCGCAAAGAGAATATAATTAGTTTACCCAAAATTCGGTTACTAGTCATAAGTGGCATGAATTAAGTGGCATCACATGAAATTATGTTTTCTGTAACTGTGACATAGCTGCTTCACCATAATGATTGTTTAAACAAAGTAACGGAAAGTTATGTCCCCACAAAACTAGAGATGTTTGTTGAATTCCAAATATAATTAAAAGTTACAGATGATCAAGTTAATTGATTCCTAGTACCACCCACCAATGACATCATACAGTTGCCTAGTTTTCTTGGTACTATCTTTTGGAAAGGTTTATACACAGGCAGTATGTGTGTGAATAATTAATTTGAAGGAAATAATTGTCGAAAGTGTGTATAATAATCACCAAAAGTATCCTCAACATCCTCCAACCATCTAGGGATGCACCCACACTTCCTAGAAGTTTTAGTCATTTTCTGATTTCTGCATTGGTAAGAAAAAAAGTCCGAAAACTTTTATGAGAAGTATCTTTCTGATTTGGTTTTAAAATTATGTGAAGGGAGGATTATGGAAGTTTGATTAGAATAAAAAGAGCATGATATTTGTGAAGATCAGGTCCAGGTTGTGAGTCCATCAGACCGAAGCTTAGGTCTGATTGTAAAGTCTTACGCCGACTATATTTTGGGCTAAAGAATGAGATGTTGGTAGTAAAAAAACTAAATGCCAAATAAGCAAACTCGCTTTTCGTCGGAGATGTGTTATTTGTGTATGGAAAAACAGTTCAGTTAGTTGAACGTCGGAAACCACTACCAGACGCCACAGTAACATAAAACCGCATATCAGACACCCTAGAAGCAGGGGGGGCCGGCAAGATCAAGATAGCGTCGGTTTTGACGTTCCCAAGGTAGTTAGAACGAATCACGGAAAACTTACAATATTCTAACGTGAAAATATGTTAAATATCAATATTTTTCCACTCAAAATCCGTTGGAGTTGAAGATTCAACTCCCAGTTTAAGTATTTTTTTTGTATGAATAACGGTACAAACGGGATCCCATTTTTGAACGAGGATCGTTTGAACATAATGTTCTCAATCGCAGGGTCACCTCCGATATTTATAGCTGCGGACCATGATGTACCAGGCCCGGTACCAGTTTAGCCTATGCAACCACCGTGGAATGATTCGTTGAACTGCATGTAGCAATCTAGCAGGTCCGGTCTTAAAAACGATTTGATGAGTTGTAGCACCCCCGACTCTAATAAAGCAAGGCCGTCGCGGCTCAGTACGGGAATTCCCACTCGCCACACACTGATCTATTTATAAACGCGCACAGTGACTTCAAATTCCGGTCACTGTCAGGCTCGTTCAATGACTCGTTCGGCAGTTTTGCGCTAGGAATGAAGCTTGGCGCCAACCGCCTGCCCTAAAGTGATTATACAGAATATGATCTCCTAAAATAGGTCAGAACTGGTAACGTCACCAGGATTAGATAATTATTGAAAAAGTGTGCATACTCAGGGACATACAAACTTTGAATAAAAATATTGAACCTTTCCCATTGTCCCACTTGCACAACATAGTATTCCACGGGGACAATCAATACGAACCACAATGGCAGTGCTTGAATGCGGAACCCTTCAGCTTCCACGATTCAACGAAAACCACCGAATATTTTTGAGATGAATGGGTTAAATAAATCCTGATTATTAAGGTAAAAGTCTCCGCCTTGAATACAAACATGCTATATTATAAAAGTATATTGGTCACTTTATTTTTTAATGGCGCAAACTGGGACGACAGACTTCCAAACTTCAAATTCGATTCTCCATTGACCTTGGTGACATATTATGATATCAGCATTCAATTTATTTTAAAAATTAAGGAACACACAATTTTCTTTATTTCCCATAATTCATTTCGGGGTAAGTCAGCAACCTTGTTCTTTGGTAAATCTCTCAAAGTATCAGCGCCTTGCTACTTTGTACAAGGCGCTCTATAAGTCCTCATTTTTTATTAGATTATCAGCAATACTTAGTATGAAGAGTGAAGATTGCACATAAACTACCACGTAATCATCTATACTATCGCCAGCACATTAAGTGAAAAATGTTTTACCATAGAAACCTTTTTTCACTTTGAGGCAAAAAAAGGCTTTTTAAACAAAACAATAACATATCAATAAACAGAATAATGTATTTTCTAAATTGACGTGGGTTATCAAAAACATTCTTAATTAGACAGGAATAGAATTGAGTTCATTGTAACATCCTTGAAGCATAGACTATTTGCTTCGCATTCTTTTGTTTCGTCTTAATTGATGATTGCTAACTGAAGATATTGAAGTTTGAAAGTTGAACTTTCAAAAGTTCAAAATGAGGATCAACTCACAATAAAGAAATAAAAAGAATCTAAAAGAAATATCTGTCCAAAAAGTTCTTTTACCAATACAATTTTACTTTCAATTTCACACTCTGTTTTTAGGCATAGCAAGACTCACAAATTTTAAAAAACTCATTTTGACAAAATCCCACCTTCACCTCATTTTGACTTCTTTCTCTTTTTAGAAACTTTCCCAATTCCTCCTGGGTTGATATAACACGTCACACATGAGAACTTACGCATTTAGGGTCCATATTCAGCATAAAACACAACAAAAACAATGTGTTTAGCCACCCTTCATCTCTATATCTATATTCCTATAGTACAATTATCTTATTAACCTTCTCTTTTATTGAGGCATTAATTTGTGTTTCCAATATTGGACTTTTATCAGCATATTAACAACTTTTTTCATTCCACATTGTAGAAATGAGGCCGAGTTAATATGTGTTCCCTTTTTTCCGAATTAGAAAATTAATTTTTTCCCCTAATTTAGGTTTCTTTGTGGGATTTCTAATTTTAATCTTAATTGTCATTGCCCTACTGTGTGTTAGTTGAAAAGTGGTTTTTCCGTAGGGGTTCCATGCCCCCCCCGCCACCCATGTCCACCAACCGAAGTAGGAATAGCCCACTGAACGTTAAAAACTTGGCTTTCAAATCCACAAGAATAATTATTTCCAATTACATCTAGATAACCTGAATATACTTTACCGTATATTTCTTAGACCTTAATCATTTTTGTAGTGTAGAAAAGAGCATGGCATGGATTTTGATGCACGGTGGGAACATGAAATTACCTTTTAAAGAAAATGGGCTCAAAAGCTACGAATGTTAAACCTTTGTAATGTAAAAGAGGAGGAAATATTAATAAAAAACGACAGATTTTATCGAAAAGTTCAATCGATGCAAATAACAACCGCTTCCATTATGCGGTCGCCATTGACTATTTTTATAGAGAAAATTCTAAATTCTAGGTTTTGTTTATTTGCGTCAACAAATTATTTATAAACTGCGGGTGCAGATTAATATGATGCGTCAAGTCTATTGAAAGTATATTCCGATTTATAATGAAATATTTTAATATGAAAAAGAAACGTTTTCCCCTGTATATCAATCAAGTCGCCTCTGTGCCGAAATGAACTTGTGTTTTGTTGCAATCGTCGTAATGATGCTTTTACATTACGAAGCTCCCGATTTCCTGAAAAGTCGCTAATTTTTTTGAAATAAAAATACAATTTTTTTTTTTGAGCGTGTATTAATACTAATTATCTACTAACAGGAAAAAATTATTTGAGTCAAATGACTCATTTTGGTGATTCTGTCCGTATACTGAGACACTATTCAGCTAAAAAACCAACCGATTCATTTGACTCACCATATCAATTGACTCAAAAATGCAATTAGTAAGTCTCTGACTCACCAAACTAGTCAATTGACTCGCTTATTATGATGACGCATTCCAAAATGGTCGCAATGAATCATTTGACGCATTAATTTTTTCCGTGTACTACAACGTTTGTAGGCCGTTTCTAAAAACATATCAAATGAGCTGATATGACCACACTCAAAAATAATTGCCCCCCCCCAAAAAAAACTTACTACTCAGAAAAATTAGTCAAGACGGTAACCGGGTGTCCTTATATTATTGAGTTGTGATAACTCAATGAAGTAGAGTTCACTACAGAGAATCTTGAAATATAGTCCAAGAACGCTTTCTGACAGTGTAACTAATTTGTTAAGTTGTTGTAACTCAATAAAATTAGGCACTGTATCTACCACGATATTTTTTTCAAGTTAATTGCCGACCTATGTTTGGTGGCGTGTTTTCATAAAAAATAGCACCGCTTTGGAAAATACGAAATCGAATTCCCCTCTATACGATAACCTGGTTTCAACCTGTCCTGACTTTTGATGCTACAAGCACTAAATTCAGCTCAATTGCATTTGCGGAAATCCATTGACGTGAAGGAGAACTATTTGTTCTTCGCGATGGAGCAGCACTTTGTCTTACTTTAGCATTTGTAGGGGCGGATGAGGTAACGTTAATAGAACCTATAAAACATTTCGTAGGGGCCAAAATAACACCAGGGGCCGTTCACAAAGATTTACGATCGATTGTAATCAAGCGTAATTCGATCAAGCGTAAGTTTGAACTTACAATCAATTTCAAACTTACGCTTGATCGTGTTAACGCTCAATAAATCCACTACAATTGATCGTAATCTGTGAACGGCCCCAGATCGCAATAATAATGGGGTGTACCCGGTGTGTGGTATATATTTCTGGTACACAATCGTGATACACGAGCCTCTTCAGTGAACTAGCCTTTTCAATTTGGGTAAGGAGCTGAAAAGATAGCAGTACAATAATTCGCTCAAACGGATATTCAGGAACTGTAGCTTTATACAGCTGCGTCGACACGCGGTTTTGTCATTTTAAAGGAAAGAACAACCCACCAATCTCAAAACTGACCCAAAACATTTTGGTGTCAATTGTCGATATTCATATAAACAATGACAACTATTTACATTTCTAGTTTTCCGTAGTTTTCCTCTGAAAAGGCCACAATGACCAAAACAAATATTCAGACATAATGAAATAGACCCTTACTGAAATCACTTCCACTACTTGAAACAATTTGGGTGTTTATATATTCCCTAAAAAACAGTAAAAACAGCAAGAGATGGTGGCAGTCGGCTGCAATTCCTGCCACGGAAAATCAATGTGTTGACATCCCTGCCAGAATTTACAGTGTATCTAGCATGTTTTGTGACACAATTCAAAAGCATTAAGACGGGTGTGGCAGGAAATATAGTCCTCCGGGCTCACAGTCCGGAAACAATGGTGAACAATAGGGCAATCGATTCAGTTGACTCTTCACGCAACATTAGTTTCACGCTTTATTCCGTTGTCGTCTATGGAGCCCGGGACTATCATATTTGCCGGACTATGATTACTTTCACATCGGGATTCAGGACAGGCTTGTATTAAGATATTGATCTGACAAGTGAAACGTGAATTAGCCAGGATTAGCACATATGCAATATAGCAATGGTTTGTAAGCTGATGACTGCATGCTTTTCACAAGTTTGATAAAACGCTGACAGAAATGTCAACATGCCTTGGTTGAGAAGTGAAGCTTACAAGGAAAATAATATTAGTTCCTTTCCCCTTTTTTACAAAATATAAACACCCAAATTGTTTTCAGATTGGTGGAAGTGATTCAGTAAGGGTCTATTTCATTATGTCTGAATATTTTTTGGCCATTTTGGCACTTTAAAGCGCATTCGAACTTTCTGAAATGGAACCATACTATACAATCACATCCACTTACGCAAAAGATTTTGATGTTTACCTTCGGTCGAAGTTCGAGGAAAATTATTAATATACCTTTAATATTTGTATTGACTGGTAGCTGATGGCGGTAACATTATTGTACTTCCACCATTCACTGATCGCCTGACATATGTTTTGGCAGATTTTGGAAAGCACATTGTTAGCAAGAAACTTACATACCACTGCTATTGTTGTTTTTAAAATATAAATGTTGATCTTACAAGTGCAAGATGGCTTAACACCATGATTATAGCTGCAGGTGAAAGAAAATACCAGCAATGAAATTTAGTTTATCATTAGCAAAATAGTAAATTTTGTACATTCTGAACATCATTTAAAGGCTGACTCAGAGTTTTCCTGAGGAGGGTGCCCTCAATTTTCAACAAATTGTGTGTTTTTTTTTTGCATATAAATAATGCTTGTCCATATACTAATCACTGTGTGAAATAGCTAAGCTCAAATCAATGATCTTCATATAGAAAATCATAATTTTGTTATAAATTTCCGGATCCGGATTTTTTGTTATACAAAGTATCCTATGGCGCTGTGTACTATACACATAAATGCTTACTGCATGGAAACGAAAAATCCGATTCATCTCATTATTAGGTTTTCAGAATCTTCCATCATATACCTTTGTACACAGCTTAATGGACAATAAAATCACGCACCTGAGATGGTGACATGAGTTTTTGAGACCATGACATGAGTTTTAAAAGACCAGGACATGCGTTTTTCTGGGAGGCTTCTGATTGGTTGAAGTACTTTAGGGATGCTCCATTTCTTTGAGGGGTGTCATGATTTTGGATCTTGCTGTCTACAGTTGGGACTTTTTGGGTGGTTCCTGGTGTCTTCTGATTTCATTTCTTTTGTGGTTCCAGGTGTTTACTGGTTCTACTTCTGTGGTGGTTCCTGGTGTCTACTGGTTTCCTTTCTTTGGTGCATTTTATTTTGTGTATACTTTTAAAAATGTTGGAAGTTCCCAATAATATTTTAGGATCGAGTTATTTAAACTTAAGCGGTCAAGGCCGGCTTCACAAGTTTGAGTTCAGTCAGATCTGAAACATACTATGATAATATTTGGATGATTTTTATCACAGATACAAGAAATTTATCGGTCCCTGCCTCGCTATGATTTTTGAAAATATTGGCCTCGTCGATCCGCGAATCGCCTAATTTTTTAAAAACTCATATTCGACCGATAACTATCTTGTATCCTACTCAAATCATCCAATATTATATCACTTGAATTTGGCATTTTAGGTATCTTTAGTTCTATTGACATTTTGATAAATACACAAAATTATAATTTCAAAAATCCTCCGAGGTCAGCCCTTTAAGGGCAGAGATTATGGTATAGGTCAGTTTTCAGTAGGTTTTTAATATTTTTCCATATAGGAAGCTGGGGCACACTGGAAATTATAGACATTACTATAGTTGATGTTTACATTATGTTTTGGGCCATTTTTGCGATTTGTTGAGTTATTGTATGCAGAGCAACATTATTTTATTTTTCGGAGCAGCTCAAATTCTCAATGTCTTCGTGAATATTTTTCAAAAATTTCATATCCTTCAAATGTATTGTAGGAGTTTTTAATGCAGCTAAACCACGCAAAAGGGCTTGGTTAAGCCCGTGGAGTGGATGTTCAATTTCCTTTTTTTAATGAACGCATTAATTTAATTTGTCAACATAAAGGGTTTGATGGTATTCGTGTTAACGTTGGTTTTTTTTAAGTATAGAGAGTGTAAATTTGACATCAGTTTCACCAAAATCGGAGCACGGTGTTATTGCGATCTGTTTATTAACAAAGGGTTTGGAACCTAGACAAACTCTACTTTTTTAGTCCTTATAACGAGACTATGTACAGCGTACCTTTAAAATACATTTGATTTCAAATTTTCCCCTGTACGATTTTAACCCCATTATATTACAATGTTCCCACATTTCCCTGAGGTTGTACATCTGTGACATTAAAGTTAGCTCATGTTCTACAACACAAGGTCGGAATTTTGGGAATAATCGCTTTTCTCAAGGATAACTAATGACCTAATAATAGCCAAGAGTTGTTATAATCACGATTGCCGCCTTATAGACATCTTGTGACAGTTGGACAAACATAAGGTGGTGTTCCCATCGTTTTTAGGACCCCCCCTGATTTTCCCGCAAGTATTATCGATTTTGATCTCAGATTAAGGCTGTATTTTTCCATTGTCGTCCTGAATTTGATCCCTCAGATTATTTCATTCTCAAGATAAATAACGAAAACCGCCTTTTAAACACTTATGCCCCAAAGGGGGGGGTCCCATAGTACCCAACATTGGATTTGTTGGGATTTCTCGGTTATCAAAATCAAATTTTTCAAGATTTTTTTTGCTAATTGTCTGATTTATGAATAACGCTTCTCCTGATCAAAAAAAAATAATCCGCCCACGTTCATTAGAATTAATTTAGGTTGGTCCCTAGGACCCCCCCCCCCTTGGGCACTAAAGGAAGTGAACAAATCAGAAATGTTACTAATTAAAAAATTAAAGTAATTAAATCTTGGGATTATTTGCTTAGATATATCCCTTAGGAGGTAATTAATAATAATTATAATACGACTTAAATCAATAACATTTTAATGCTGAGTGCATCATTTTTAATTTTGTCATGGTGGCCGTGCCTCTTAACTGTGTAAGTCTAAGGCGATTTTGAAGTTCTGAAAAATACAAGAAGAGTAAAATTTGGCGATAGTTTGCAATGATTATTTTATTGGTTATTCTAGAGTAGATATAAGAATATGTTGGTTCAAACCCTTATATTGGAGTTGCTACGGACGGATATGTGCGAACCCCTCTCCTCTTCAAGAGTGGAAATTTTAATTGGGCATTGGTCATAGGTTAAAGTTCGGATTTTCTTTTTATTGTGGGTAAATGTGGTTCTTACGTGACCCCCATTTAATTTGTGCTAGTGTCATATCAAACTCCACGTGGAAAGGGTTACCACCACCACCTGGGTTGGGTCCCTATGACCCCCCCCCCCCCTTGGGCACTAACGGAAGTTTTTTTTTAGCTTGGGCACTTAAGTGTTTAATGGTTAACCATCAATATTAGCATAGAATTGGAATAGGGCTTAGAAAGCTTGAATTATTAGGTCATTAGTGTTGTACCACAGTTTCTTAAATGTTTGAATGTAATCTTTAATGCATTACTAATTTGCCCTTGGATGAAATGCTGCCCAGTAAATTTTTTGAAATAGAGTTTTTGTGGTATTAATTAAATTGTCAATAAAAATTAAAGATATCCTAAAATAATACCCATTCCGAAGTTTGAGATGATCGGATTTTTCGTTTTTGATGCAGTAAACATTTATGTATAGGATGTGATAACTGTGTAAAAAAATCAATTCGTAAATTTCCGTAAATTATGTATATGCAAAAAACATACTATTTTGTTTGAAATTGAGGGAACCACCCGGTCGTGAAATTCTTGGCCAATCCTTTAATAAGTCAATTACAATCTTTAACTTTTACGTCCGGCTGTTTGCAAAAACACGAAGAAAAATCACTCGCAATATTTTTTTTTCATTATTTTACCAATCTAGCTACAAGCTGGGGGATTTGCGCTAAATATACAAATACTTGTAGAAGCTTGCTCGGTAAGATAATTTCAATAAATCAAAGAAATTCATGGAATAGACCCTCAATTGTACAGCAATTTTCCGCCACTGAATAAGATATACGTTCTGGTCAACACAATCTTTGCCCGTCTAGTGTGAATAGCAGCAACCCTGAAAACTGTCACACCAAATTTGACATTACATCCTTATATTTTATTCAATCAAATACGATTTCTCGGTTATTTACTTTTCCTGATTTCCAAGCGCCCTTAAGTCCAAATCGAGGATCCATGTTATATACACAACGGTCATCTTACAGATTCGGCGAGGTTTTTTTGACACTGTATTGACTTAAGTAATGCTCAACCTCAAGGTTTTGATCTTCTCGAAAATATGTCACTTCAAATTGCTCTTGAATGTTTATGCTACTTGGTCCGAAGTTTTCCTCGCTGAAAATGCAACTGGAGCGACAATAATATTGACATTTGGGGTTGTTATGCATTCAACTTCAATTTCTGTCGAAATCTCAGGGGCCTTGTCGATTGCTTGACCGCAAATTCATGAAACTAACATGTTAACAGGTAAAAGCAGTAATGGCTGAATGTTCGACTGAATTGCTCGCTTCAACGCAAAGGACCTACTTTGAGAAGGAATGTCGACTTTTTTGATGAGCCAGTTACAACAAAGAAATAGCCTAAATCGGGGAAATAAAGAGGGTAAGGCCACACAATAATCTGTTATGGCATCAAATCAGATAGAAATCTATCCGCGTCATAAGTCTATAGGAATGGTCGTTTTCAACATTATTAGCTATTAATCATTATCATCATCATGACCATCATCATCATGACCATCATCATCATCATGACCATCATCATCATCATGGCCATCATTATCATGACTATCGCCATCATCATTATTTATGTAGTTTAAGTAGACGAAAACGTGAACGAAGTCAACCTGCATGATATTTTAGCCATATAATACAAGAAACATCAATTCATTTGTACAACTTTCCCTTAAAAGCTATGGCGTTTGATAAATTAAACAAGGTCATACCATAAAATGTACATCATACAGATGTATGCTCCTACCAGTGATTTTGATGATACAATAGTGAAGGAGTTCTATGAAGACCTCAATAATACCATAAAAAGACATTTCGGGTACTACACAATTCATCTGGGTGACTTCAATGCAAAAATTGCAAGGGCAACGCAAAGAAGGTGAAGAAAATGCCATGAGAATATTTGGATATGTAGAAAGAAATAAGCGAGGTGAAAGAATGGTAGAATTTGTAATGGAGCACTAACTAAAAGTGGCCAATACATACTTACAGAAACACAAGAAACGTTACTAGACGTGAGAGAGTCCTAATGGAGTTCATAAGAAATATACTTTGTAACCAGCACGGGATTGTCAAGAACTGTGAAGTCATATCCAATGTGGATATTAATTGCAAGTAATCACAGAATGGTAAGAGCAAACATTAAAATATCAACAAGAAACTAGCAAAACAGAAAGAATAGAAAGAAGGAATTCCAAGTAAAAGAGCTTAAAAGTTCATTACCGCTTAACCGGATTGGAGTTGGATGATATAGATATAGTCATTGATGACAGCAACCGTATGACAACAGCGATAGTAGAAGCTAGAGCTGTAATCCCAAAAAAGAGAATAACGGTAATGAGATCTTAGGAGTACAAAGAAATAGAGTAACTAGAAAAATATAAATTATAAAGGTATTAAAATTAAAGAAACAAAGACAACGTCAGAACAAGTGGAATATGTAGACGACGACACGTCGCCAGATGACTGCAAAGGAAAAGACAAAAGTCTACGCTTTTAGAAATACTTGAAAATGGAAGGGCCCAAATAACAATACAATACAATACGATCGACATCACGTTGTATTCATCCGTAGTTTATGGAAACTACACATGCAGACCGATATGGGGAACGCTTACCATATTTTTTTTCACAGGGCATTAAAATAGTTATACATAATAAAGATATAACATTGGTAAAATTGGAACTTTGTGGTCATTAATCGAAAGGGGTATATTTGATCTTATTGTTCTCAACCAATAGTTTGTTGCATCCATTGGAGCTATTATCATTCAATGTAATTACGGTTTTAGCACACAACAAAAATAGCAAAGATTATAATCTAGATGGGAAGATTCTCCTGAAATCCGCTGTAAAAGGAGATATAGTTCCCTGGAGCTATAAGTCAGGGGCTTCAGGGCTCTACAGACACCAAGGGAATAAAGCGTGAAACTAATGTTGCCTGAAGAGTCAACTGAATCGATTGCCCTAATCGTCACCGCTGCAGGTGGACTAAGAATCCGGAGGACTATATATCTTGCCACACCGGTGCTGAAACCGAGTAACGGGTTTCGAGATGCCCAACGAATTATAATAATGAGCATCACTTCAAAATCATCGCATACGTAATCATCGCATTTGTGAACGTTTATGAATTATTAACAATAGAGGCGGTTCCTCCCTGCCCCCCCCCCAAATGTTTATTAATATTGGCAAAGGCATTTTGTAAAAAAAATTAAAGTACGTATGGGTCTTTGGTTATTATGATCTTAAAGCCAAATTAATAAGCCTTTATTTGCCGTTCATGTCATTCCTATCCGATAGTTATAGAACAAAGGATAATGCTTCAACAACCAAAAAATCGGATTGGTCCATTTGCAATTGATTACAAATTGTTGTACGGATGCGAGGAAAGATAATTTTGTGAACTACTCAAAATTGTCGGTCAAGTGTTGATATTGTTCTTTAATAGTGTCTTATTATCAGCAATTATGGTGTGTACGTTCTCAAAATAAAATACAGTCAGTTCAATTTCATAAGCAAAACATGGCGAATTCAGCAATACTAATCAATTCTGTAAACACTGAATGCTGAAATCACAAAACAGAACAATCAGACGCTTCCGTATGTGAATTTCCAAGGAAAACCTATGATTCTGTAGACAGATTCAATAAACACCAAAAAAACGAAGAACGAAAGGAAACTATGATAATAAGCTTAAAGCCTCCTGCCGGCTTATCAAAGGAGGATTCGTAGTGTAGCGAGCATGCTAGAGAGTAGCTACCAAGTATATAATGTTGAAGTACCCTATGTCCGGACAGAGACCTGTTGCTAACTGCCTAAATCCAGGAGGGCAATGTTTTGGGGTGTTTTGATTATAATATTTAATATGGCTGTTTTGGATTAGAGGTATCGGTGCGCATGGCTACAAAGGAATAGATCTGTAGACAGGGCGCGTATGTTCAAGGTATTATGTTTGATAGAGATTACTTTTGCAGGGAAGTTTTCTGGAGTTTTGAGTTATGCACAGGAATTTAACAGAAGCATGATTGATGTGAACTTATATTTTGTCTTAGATTTATCAGGATCTTACTAAGATCTTTTGAACAAAGGTTTAAGAGATGATTTTTTAATGTCACTGGGAACGAGACTGCCATAGTAACTGCATGTAGCAGTTTACAAATCTATGTTTGGACATTCCCCAATGGCCCAAATCGAGCAGATCGTGTTCCCCCTCCTGTACAGAACCCCCCCCACATGTATAGTCTCACATCTTGATCGATTACGCTGTGACAACAGAGATACAGAATGCTTTCTGCTTTGCCATAATTGTAGTATAAACGTAAACGCGATGAATAGTTTGTGTCACGTGTCAGGTACCGGGTCACGTGTCAGGTATCAGTAATCAGTTGCTCTTCGGGGCGCGACCGATATATATAAATCAGACTATGATAAATCAAGGGTCTTTGAATGACCTCTGCCCAAAGTGCTATTATTTTTTTTCCAAAAGGACACCAGTTGTATTATGTATAAACAGTACAGAATTTACCTTTTCCCCGACTGATTCAAAACCCGACGTACGATGACGGATAATCGGTTGTTTTGTTCCAATGTAGGGATACGTACGTCATTTTACATGAATGGGTCCCACGAAGCAAAAATAATAACCACATCAATGCCGTGAGACGTCATCAAATCTTATTTTTTCCAAAATTGGCTGTATTTCCCATAATAAAACTCCTTTTTAAGATTCAAACATATGTAGATGTTCTTTAATAATTATATTAATTGTCCCGCTAGAATGTGAAAAAGATGGGTCCATAAAGTCTACAAAAACTGAAAAACATTAGTCAGTCGGCTAAATACCTTACCGTGGACTGTATTGAGCAGACGGATCCCCGTGTAGTTCTAGCAGGCTACAGCCACTTACGCGCGGCTGCGGGGGTTATGGTCCAGGTGAGTTATGCAAAGAGCCAAACCCCTTAAACAGTCTCTCAGGAGTTTAAGAGAGTCGCCCTGTGGAACGAAAGACTTGATATCAACCAAATACCTATTGGTATTGAACCCGCTTTCACCTGGAGCTGACTCTCATGGGCTGATTGGCTGATGACATGGGCCATGTTTTTAATCAGATTGAGAACTGGAATCGGCCGATCTAAAAGTTTTCTGGTAGAAAGCGTGGGATACCTGGAAGCAGATCGGAATCTACCTGTGGTTGTGGAACAGCACCGCAGAATTGGAACATCTCTTGGTCTTCTCACTGTTGGAGCAACAATGCACAGCATGGAATTTCAGAGAATTAGGTGAAGCAATAGACGTCTGTACCACCCTTAAGTTGTACCTATATTTGGCTAGATTCGTATTTGAGACCACTGTGTTTGGATACGTTAAAAAGAAGAAGAGAAGAAAGCTAAGACATATGAAACTATGCAAAAAGGGCTTGGTTTTCAGGAATAGAAATAAAGCACCAGTCAGCAGCCCCACAGATCCAGAGGCGGGCCAGAATGGAGGACCTCAAACCAACTTTTCTCTCTTGTTAGAAGAGACCGCCTTGATGACAGATACAAACAAGAGCTCTTGATGATGATGAAACACGATGACATGGAATCTTGAAGTCTTCCTTCAATAGCATAACACAGCCAAATCTTATTTTCCCTTTTAAGAACGGACATAATTAATATGTGCTCAAAAGTTTTTATGCCTACGACATCAAAAAATGACAGGGTCGCCGCAGATATACCCTTTGATCCTTTTAAACTTTTAACTCAAGCAAATGAGCCTTGCACACAAATGATCTGGATTTTTTAGATTCTGTTACAAACAAACATTTTTTATTTTGTTGATTTAAAAATGATCGCTTCCAGAATTTGAATTGAAATGTCCAAACAATTTACAATATGACATAAAATCACATTTTACATGTAAAGATTATTTTCTTATTCTACGTTGTGTCCACTGTGATGTAATAAAGTTCACAAAGAAAGAGTGTCGGTCGCAGTTCAACGATGATTATTGTCCCTCACGCGAAACTCCAAAATGACAGCATGCAGTCTCAATATTCCACATTATAAATCCATTGGGAATCTTCTTCAAGAAAATATATTAAATCTCCTTTTTCGGGGCAGTCCTGAAGGATAAACGTGTGCCCACAAGGTCAAGGTTTTTCCCAACCTGGGGGTCGCGACCCCCTTGGGGTCGTTTTTTTATATATTTACCCTTAAAAGGGGGGGTCGCGAGGTTAATTTAAATGAAATGAAACTACTTGTCTAAAAGGCAGGGAACCGAATGGAATATATAATTTAAATAATCAAGCCAGCCAAAACTGATTTTGCAGTGTTTGATTAATCAATTGAATTTGTATTGATTAGTACAATTTTCCCGCGCGCTTCGCGCTCAAACAGTATAATTGTTCACTTATAACAGGATAATCAAGACCAAAATTGACCTCGACTATAATGCAATTAGTCATTTCAAGCAACCAAACTGGATTTTGCAGTGTTTGATTAATCAATTGAATTTGCATTTGATTAAAATTTCCTCGCGCTTTGCGCGCGAATCAGTATAACTGGTCACTACAGCACTGTTTAAAGACCAAAAATGAACACGTTTTTAGATGAAATTGTGGTATTTTTGCACACTTCGACTGCAACTTCGTGAGCACGTGGTTTTAAGGAATGGAGAGCACCATGCATGCCCTTAGATGTCACAACCGATTTTTAAAAGATTTGCCCTTGCTTTCCCTGTCATCATTAGATTCATAAGCTTTCCGGTTAGATATAGGCGACTGTTTTGCAAGCCCCTTCCCTGGCTTGAAAACGTGGCTTGCCACCGATGTAGCTCTCCACAACACCTAAATTTTGAGTATGGGGTCGCCGCAAGCTAAGTGTCAAGAAACGGGGTCTCGGCCAAAAGGTTGGGAAACCCTAAATCTAGGTATTCGTTTCATATAGAAGTCCCAAGGCTGCAAATGAGATTTACAATATTCCCGTCATTCCGCTGTCTATGTTGTTGCAGTCGCGAAGTTGATGGAAATAAATGGCAAACCTAATTTGCATCCCTTGAGATCTTCTATATGACAGCTACTAGTTTCTAATAGGTCCCTGTGAAAAAAAGGTAGTTTCAATGATAATGTCAAAGGAACTGGAATCGCTTATGCTGCAAGCTTTCGCTTGCACCATACTGATAAGTAGTTTCATGATAAGTGTCAAGAACTGGGAATTGCGTATGATGCAATCTTAACTTGCACCATACTCTAGAAAAAAAAACTAGGATATTTATATTAGTGGTTGTCTTCTAAATTTTTTTATTTTTTTTTTTATTTTTGTTTTTTTATTTTATTACCTTTTTGCACTTACACGCACATTCAAAACCGATGTGTTGTGCAAAAGGGTGACCCCTAACATGCACGCAGGCCCACCAAGCGTGGACCCTAACACACACCTCAAAATAAAATGAACAAAAGATTTTAGGTAAAAACGTACACATACATAAATGATAAAATTACAATATGACATAAACTTTTATAAAAGACATAAACAGAATCAATCAAATAGCATTTCAGACAGCACAAAATATATGGCACAAGACGCATCCCATACTACATAAGTACGACTAACTGTTATGACTTGTTACTAGGTAAAAGGGTGGGTCAAGAAGACAAGATTTGAACTGGGGAAATGTATACGTTTCTAGATTGGGAGGGAGGGCATTCCATGAATGGTAAACGGTTAAAATATTTCTGCCGAATATTGGTTAGTACGGCATCTGTTTGGAATGATAGTGGGAGTGTTTGTGGATCTCAAATTGATGATCAGAGTTACGAAAATTAATTTTGTCATGGAAACTGATGATGTCATTTTTTGAAGACCTGTTAAAAAGAAGATATTATCTTTAAATTTACGGCGATTATCAAGGATGAGGAGATCGAGCTCTTTTAGACGATCCTCATATGGGGCAGAACTTCTCAAGGAATTAATTTTGGTGGCAGCTCTTAACTTTTTCACTGGAGCTGCTGAGCCCTTTCTTGTGGAATTCCAGATTTCTGACCCAATTCCAAATGTCGACCATGAGCCAAATAGAGAATTTTTTCGGGTTATGGATCATAAATATCATGACAGGTGTGCCGAATCAAAACTAAAATGCGGTTAGCCTTGCAAATCATATGAATTTATATGAGTTTTTCAATTCATATTACTCGTAACTAGTACCAAGATCATTCTGATGTCCACAGAATGTCAAATTTGATCACCGAGCTTGTAGTTAAAAGGGGCAACATGATGATGTTTCCGGTTTTGACATGTAAACTCACACACTTTTTGGCATTAAAGATCCAATTCCCATTTTAACACTCCAATTTAAAAGAGCTTAGTCTTTTTGCAGAGCAAGTTGGTCACAAATGGTGAATAAGGTTCTGGAACATTTTGAATCATCAGCAAAAAGACCAATTTCTGTGCCAGATGAAACACAGAGGCATATCATTAATAAAACCAACAAAGAGTAAAGGCCAATATGGAACCCTGTGGGGACTCCGGAGGTGACCTGGCAGCCACTCAGAAAGCACCATTATTACCACCCATCGTGCAGTCGACCCTCAAGATAATCATGGAACCAGGCAAGGAGGGTGCACACGTTCCCGGCACACCTTGACTTCTCATAGCCTAATGATTGACGAATCAGTGCCCTTTGAGAAGTCCAGGTATGCCACACAGTGTCACACCCCTGTCCATAGTTAGAACTAAGGTTGTGTGATTAAAATCAACTATTTGTATGTCACAGAGCGTATTGGCATAAAACCATGCTGGCAATCTGAGATGAAGGTTCCAAAAATGGTAGAACTTTCTTGTGGATGCCACGCTCAAGTACGTTGGAGACCAGGCTAAGCAGAGAAATCGGACAGTAATTTCAACGCAAGCCATTGTCAACCTTTTTGAACACAGGAAGTGAATTGGCACCTTCCCAGGCGATGACTTTGCTTGAAGAAGAAAGCATTGAAAATTACTGGGATAGCGGTGAGATCTCAGCGCACACTCACGGAGTAACTTTAACCATGATACCACCCGGTCCACTGCCCCTTGCTGGTCCACAGACTCATAAACCTCAAAACATTGAGAGAGG
>JAMKCH010045151.1:0-12997 GCA_023653785.1 Ophioderma brevispina | reverse complement strand
CATATGTATAGTTGGTTATCTCGTACCTGACACGTGGAGGACAATTATTTATCACCGGTTGTGTGTCTGTTGAAGCTGAAATAAAATATTACAGTAGGTTAATATACTATATAATACATCATTAGATAAAATAAATGAAATGATACCTTACAATAACTTCAAGGTGGGTGACCATATTTTTATTTTTTGCCCTCGCAGGGAAGCAAATTTCAAGTTTGAGTGAAATCATCGCTCTTTGATAGTAGAAGCATCATAACTGTGTACTAAGGATGCACCATTAGACTTCAAGGGTAAATGTTTTGAAGTTTGGGTGAGGGCATTTTTTCTTGCTAATTCGGGCGGGATTTTTTTTTTTTTTTTTTATTTTTTTGATGGTGTCAACTTGGAGGTGTTTTTGTTTGGGGGGGGGGGTTTATGACCACATCTGGTCATGTTGTTATATTTTTTTTTTGTAATCAGGCCCCTCATATTGGGGGCCGGTGCTTTAGATAATATCCATGGCGCCTCACAAGCACGTGAGGGGTAGGTTTGGGGGGTGTGCACAGCACAGCTGTTTGACCCCTACACAATTGGTCTTTTATTTTTAGACGCAATTTTAATCAGTGGCGACACCATTTTGAAACTTATATAAAGTAGGGAATGCAAGGGTTATCATCTCTGCCAAATCAGCAAATCCATTCGTAAGCCATATACCTTAACAAAGGTCATGATTTCATGTTATAGTGCCCTCTATATTCCCTCCTCCATATAAAGACGTGGAAACCTAATTTTTAGAAAAATCATATTTACCCGCAATGAAATTTCGTAAAATTTACACAGAAGTCGTTAGTGGACTAAATATTCCAAATCGTTTTCAAAACTGTGTCGCCGGCGATAATTTTTCTTTTAATTCTGGTTTTGCCATACTAACATGAGACTTTTCAAAGCAGCTGTGACAGAACCCTTTGCAACCCTTTCCAAAACACATTTTTCCTGCAAATTTGATAAAAACAATTTTGCAATCTTCGAATGGGTTCACTTTATGCTTATAGGTATGATCATTTTTAACAATAACATATAGTTCATGGGTTTAAGTTTTTGTTTAATTACGTATAAGAGTTTTCATGGAGAGTTCGTATATCAAGCTTTTCTGGGGTGGGGTTGTCCGGGGGGGGGGGGGGTTGTGGCCCTCCCACGCAAAGCGGAACCCCCCGGGGGGGTTCTTGGGTTTTGTTCTGGTACCCATGCTCGTTCCAAAAAAAGAGGGACTAGCTGGCAAATGCGGTATCAATTCAGGTAAGATTGTGACGGCTCAGTGAAAAACATGGGAAAATTAACTTTAACATATCAAGTAAAATAACCCTGCAGGTGTAAATTTTCTTACAGTGTACAAGTGTATTTTTCCTCATATATTGGTCTTAAAAGGTATATTTGTATTATTCACGTATTGAAAGCAGGTCCCGCGAGGGGTATAATGGGGTATATTTTCACCGAAAACGGGTTATCATTTAACTGAATATTTGGTCCTGTTAGGGGTAATTTTCACTGAAAATTGTCCCGTTACGGGTCACTTTCAGAACCCTGGGAACGAGCATGGTTCCCAACAAACCTTTGAGAAAAAAAAAGAACCCCCCCCCCCCCCCCCGGCTCATATGTACCCTCGACCAGAAAACTTAACACCCCAAGTTTAATGTTTAATTGTTTAACAATGCCCTCTAGTGGATCTTTTGACCCAAATTCCTAAACATTCCATATGACCCAATTTTATCTGAGCAACTTATAGCAAATATACAGCCACCCTGTACCCGATAGACAACTTTGTACTCCCCATTTTCTCCATCAAAATTGAGATTTTGATATCAGAAGAAAGCAGTGGCGTAAACCAGAGGGAGCGCTTCCCCCATGTTGGGATTTTCCCCCCTCATTGTGGGGAATCTGCCCCCCCTTTCCACTTGCCTTCCTGCCCCCTTCCCCCTTGCCTTCCCCTCCAGTGATTTTCTGCACATGCGCCAATTTACCGTGAAAACAACATACACCTTTAGTGAAGGCCTACTAACAAATATGAAGAATATATCCCGACCTTTTGTTTACACCACGGAAGAAAGAAAGTTAAAGACACTACAGTGGATTTCGAAATCGGAAATTCGAAAAATCATCAAAAATCAGATTTTTTTGTCATGGTACGTAACAGTACTGTTATCCTAACATACCCTGCAATGATAAGACCAGAAGCAACGTAATAAGGAATAACAGAGATTTTAGTATGACTGTCCGAACGGACCCTTACTACAACACATGGAGAATTTAGAGCTTATCGTGGAACCTGGCCGTTTTCTTCCCTTTCTGTTAATTCTACAGCTTGAAAAAGGTACTTTATGAGAATTCTACAGACTTATACCTTCACTTTGAAGCTATTCCTGCAAATTCAAATATTTTCAAATCGGGATCGTGTCTTTAATATTTTTCTCATGGATAAAATTTAAGGCCCAGGATGTTATTAACATAATGTTTCCAAATGTGGTCAACCGACATTAATAAACACACACTGTCCTGCGACAATTTAGTAGGGCTACATTAGCCATACATATTCTGCTTCAACTCCGGCAGGGATGGCTTACAACTATCCAAACAGCTGGACTGATTTAACCCTTATTATGTTCTAAGAGCATCCCTCCATGCAAGTGTACAGTACTAAAATACAAATATAACCTGGTTGTGTGCCAATTTGCCTTCTTCATTAAATCTGTAAGCCAATTTTTACATGTTTTCTTGACATTATAACAGTCCAATCAAGAACAATCAAGTACCTACTTCATGCCTAGCCTAGCCTAGCGTTAGTCTAGGCCTAGCCTATAGTAAGTTTACACACAAATTTCAAAGTGACAATTCAAAAATGGTGTCTCATTGCACTATTATTAAATCTCAAGACAGTTGGTAAAACCGTGTTGAGTCAGATTCTTGGAACATGATAATGCTAATATTGGATAGCTTCTTTCAGGTGATACAGAAATTTTGGATTTGCTATAATGAAAATATCGGATTCGCTAATATTGGATTTCAAGTCATCCATATTTTCTGTGATATGTAGTGATTTCATATAGGTTAGACATGCAATAGATTCCCTACCTTTTATTTGGCTACAGAAATAACTTAAAATTAAAACAAAAGGTGATTTGTTTATGCTTATATTTCAATAGAAAACATAGGCTGACTTTCGTATTTGCTCCTATACGAAATTAGAAATTTCACAATCTTTGTATCAAAGAAACAGTTTTCAGCTTAGTCCTTTCAGATGGGGGGATATTTTTGATAGAGAGCTTTACACCAGTGTAAAAATCAGAATTTTCATAATTTTTAGGGACACCTGATAAATTTGAAATCTCTCGTTGCACCTTTAAAGGCAGGTGACACGATCATGGTCCAATTTTATCACGAAAAACATCTGATTATTTTTTATTAAATCGGTCAAGCCGTACGGATAGTAGAAATATAAATGTGTATCAAATTGCCCCATAGGACAGTGTGCATGGTGATTGTGGTCGACCACATTTAGAACGTTTTTGTCCTAACATCAAAAGGAAACATTTCGCAGGGCCTTAAATTTCACTGGGCAATATTAAAAATATGAACTTTATCTTGATACCAAAATTTCAACGTTGTTGTGGTAAAATGCTGGGATCAGGTTGTCAATCGGGTAACCAACCTTTGACCTTATTAAACTCCATTTGCCCAAACATCATTCTGACACGTTCTTCTTTGCATACCCACAAGTCATTGGTATAAATGGTACGTGGTGGTGTCAGGATTTATTCAGCTGAGTGTTCCGGGGCCGCGTGTTTCCATGATACGGACGCTCCTAACATGGCCCAATTCTGGCAACTTTAGTGAATAGGCCTATACAGCCATTTCTGTGTTAAAACAGCATTGTTTCTATGTTGAAACAGCATTGTAAATGTTTTATACATGACCTCAAATGACTCTTAGCTAGATGACCTTTGATCTTTTAGTCCTAAAAACCCCAAAATGACCCAAGCCTCCAGGATCGCTCTGGCCAACTTTGATGAAAATTTCTGTTTGAGGAGAAACATTTTAAAGAATTTTCAACAACCTCAAATGTCTTCTTACTATGACCCAATGTAAGAACCATCCATTACTATGTAAGAAAAGACACTTTAGGCCTACATGTTTTTATACAATGACATCAAATGACCCCTACATGGGGCTCATACAGGTATGCTGTAAGAGCTAAAAAATAGATGATGCTGCTTGTAATTTGCACCAAATAACAATCAATTCAACATTGCTGTCTAGAACTACAGTGTGAGTCAATAAAAACCCTACATTCAGAATAAAAAAATAATTAAAATAGTTAAGAATTATTTTTGCTCAAATGTTTGCTTTGGTTATAAAGAGGCTTTCAGAAAACGTTTATTTGGTGTCATTTGGACTTTAGAGGAAGAAGTTATGCCTATTTTGCTGAGAGACGTAAAAAATCCTGTTTGGCCGATTTTAAGCCAAACAAAGATGCATCGTTTACATGTATATAGTAGCATGGTCTTCAGCAGTGATTTGAGTAAAAACACTTAACACCAAAGTATTATTAGACAATAGAAGGTGGGAGAGTAATTGAAGGATTATAAAAATAATATCCCGGAAATATGTTCAATTTCCCAAATAAGAAAGTCAAGATAGCTGGTGTAACACCACAGTTTGGTTCAGCAAGACTTCATGGTTTTAACCCAAAACGAAACTTGGGAGCCTTAAAGTGACACCATAGAAGGTTTTTGGGTATTTCTGCTGAAAAAAAACAGCTGAAATATTTAATTCTTAAAGGCCGACTCAGGAGATTTCCTGAGGAGGGCGCCCTCAATCTCCAAACAAAATCGTTTTGTTTGCCGTACATAATGCTTGGTCATATACTAATCACATGTGTGAAATTGCTTAAGGCTTTAAATAGAATTCCTTCATATAGAAATTTTTTTTTAAACTTTGTTATTTAAAATTCCGATCCGGAATTTGTGTATACACCAGTATCCTAGGGACCGAATATTAACACATAAATGTTTACTTGCTTCAAAACGAAAAATCCGATACATACTCAAATTCGGAATGTGATTTATGGTTTACTATCTTTAGTTCTAGTTGAATATTTTTCATTAGTACACAAAACATAATATTTCGAAATCCAATTTTTTACAGAAAACTTTAGTTTCTTCACGCATTAAGGACGCGGTGAGTATACTATTTGAGCAAAATAAGTACTTAGAGAGGTAAAACAAAAAATCTGGCAGTTTCATTAGTTCATGAACTGAGACATTGATTTGGAGTGATTTTCAATAACGGACTCTTTAGATTGAACAAATGTGTTGATTTAATTTGAAGATATTTTCCTTATAGTGACACAATAGATCGTTTTATTCAAACTGATATGTTGTGTTGAGAGAAAGCGATACCAGCTGAACTGTGATGTGAGAATTGCCGTAATGTTAATGATATACGTGGGTGTCAGTCTTCCGAATTAGATGGCTCAAACTAGGCAAAACAGAATTGTTAGGTCTCTCCGCGAAATTGACATAGTTTATGAACCCAAAGTCCGAAAGAAGTTTATCCTGTAAACAACAAAGCAAAAATTCAAGAAAAAATAAGTTTAACCTTTGAAGAAAAATCTTTTTGCAATGTAGGTTTTATTTGGCGACTCAACTGTATATCTATAAACACCACAGAAAAGAGATTGTGAACATTAAACACAAACCTAAAACAAAAACATTAAAAATTAAATTTAAAGGTTTGTTTCCTTTCAGAATTTTGACTCAGGGATTTTAGATAAGGTCACCATGCATAGAGGATTGTAGGAATTTACAAGTGATTTTAAATCATCAAGACCACACAAACGGCAGCAACCCTGTTAGCCCTGGAGGCTAGCACACATTTTGTAACACATCTCAAGTACAAAAGGTTTGATGATTAACTATGTGAAAGGGATGACCGGAACCCCTTGAAACGTGATCTCTTAGTGCCGCCAAGTGGTGCCTTATAAGGATCAATATCTGACATGTACCCACAGTAACCCCCAAAAAAATTGCAACAGAATGTGTCTTGCATTTTCTGGTAGTATAAGGTCAGTTAAATACTATATTCAAAAGTTGCACAAAATCGAAGTCCAGAAAGGTGTTCAAACGATGACATAAAAAATGGCCGCCACCGCCATTTTGAAAAAAACATAATCTCCTTCTCTGGCAATAAATAAGTCCTTTAAAAGGACAAGCCAGGATGTCATGTTCCTACTAATCGCTCGCATAAATCCATTTAAAATGGGTTTTATGAAGTTGAGATATAACCTTAACCTCAAAATCCAATATGGCCGAAATCCGCATGTTGATGAAAAGTAACAATTCTTGTATCTGGTGCCGGTGGGCCAAATGACAAACAAGATATCATTTTCTACTAATTTACATAAACAAATCCATTAATAATGGGTTTTTTAGTAGTTGAGAATTCATCTTAGCCTCTAAATCCAATATGGACGGTGCCATCGGCCATGTTGAAAGTATGAATTTCTTTCATCTCTGATATCAGATGGAAAAAAAATGGGAAAAAGGTGTTATTATTTATTAATTGGGGTATTATAACAAAACATTAAGGATGGTTGTTTTAAGTTATTTTAGGGCTATTTGTCCAAAATTCGTAGCCGTATTGATTTTTGTCAGGCTATAATAAATTATCCACCATTTCAAAATTGGTGTTTACAGTATAATCGTGTAATTCTTCAAGTTATAACAGAAAGTACAGTTTTTTCCACTATTCACATCATCACCAAAATGTGGCAGAGAAACTTGGTTTGCAACAGACGATCGACAACACTAGTATTCATTTATTATTTAGTCTTCATCCTATTGAGACTGGTTTTTGGTCCATGTTTTCACATGGAATGTCCACAAGCTGTGGTGCATCCCATTCTTTCTGCAGATACATTTATTGTGATGCACCTGAAGAACAATTGCATGAGATCATTTCCAGTGGCAATCTGGGCAGGACATTACAATATCAGCCAGTCAGTGGAATTTGACCATCAGTCTTGCACATCAACTGTAAGAGCTGGAAATAAGTCCCTTTAGAGTGGAGTTTTTGCAGCGGAGGTTTTTGGTAGACATCTTCAGGCGAAGAGCAGTTAGAGCAAATTACACCTTTTCAGTGCATCGTTCTATGAGGAGGCTCTGAAATACTTTGCAAACACTGATTGTCTAACAATCAAGGTATAGACCATCGTCTCCGGCAGTCAGTACATCTCGTGACCTCGCAGTTGAGATCCCCAATATCAACATGGTCAACCATAAATATTATTCCGTCAACTGCCCACATCTGGGATGCCCTTCTGTTATACTCATCAGGCGGCTCTTAAAAAAAGGAGAGTTAATCGGATCTTGGCACCAACCCATCAGTGGTTTCTTCCAGATGTTAGTTTTCTAATGTTAATTTTACCCTGGTATGCCTTTACCATAAAAAAGGACTCCGGTTGCTGACCATTGAATAGGGACCCGTTGCCATTGCAAACCTTCACTGTCTTCGATTCAGGATTCCCATTGGGAGTACAAAGTACTCTGGAACAATCTCGCTAGGAGCACAGGGTCACCATGAATTACTTTGAAGGAAATAGACTCTTGCCAACCAACAAATATTCAGGAAAGTAGATTGCAACCGAAAAATGTATGGGCAAACAGCAGATAGAGTAAAAATGTTTTCACGATAACGCACTTCAGAAGTTTTATATCAACACATGTTTTCTTCTTGTCTGTGCCAGACCGAAATTAAAGGGTATAAGACCTCTTTTCTAAATGGAGAAGAAGTAATAATAGATCTGTGTCTTCGCCAATATGATTTTTGACTTAACATTATGCCATGGGGACTGCTTTTTATGCTATATCAACTCTGCATCCTCTTCTGCAGAGATTACGTGGCAGTTCGCTGTTGAATTCGGTCACCAATTAGTTTAATGAGAGCCTGCATCCAGATCATTTTAGAGAAACATCTTATTTTCCCAAGCAATTTTTGCATTTGCTGTCTACCTAGTTTTGTCTCCTAGTATTGCCGATTTTCATGTGTGTTGTCTTTTGTGTTTAGTTAACCAATGTCATCCATTGAAAGACAAGGGCCTGCTTTGATAGTGTCAACTGTGAAAGATGCATAATCACAATAACCTTCCACATTGCTAAGGGACCAGAATGACTTGCCAAAACTGCAGGCAAGTTTTGAACAGATTCTTGCTTCACAGGAGAAAAAGGCCTATTGAGAAACATTTGCACAGGGATAAAATGCTGGTGAGGATGTCAATGGACAAGATCTATTCCAGTAGGCAAAGATACACTCAAACAAATGGAAAGCAAGCTCACTTTTCTAATAGCTACAAATGGAAAGCTAAAGTCAAGACCCTGCGCATTTCCTCGGGCTTTGTCAAGGTAAACCGATGACCAGCTCTGTTTTTTTCCAATATTCCTGTTTAGTATCCCAATCTGGAGGAACTGGCTTTAGATAAGGTGCTTGCCTTGAAATGTCACCATATCCGCCATCCGTTTTTTTTTTTTTTAGGCCAAGCATATTTTATGTCTCAAGCAGATAGATAAAGCAACAAGTTCTGATGGTCATTTACGAACATGTGTACTCGTCAGAGGCTGCTGCTCCTGATACAGTGCCAAAGGGATGATACTTTGTTGTGATGGAGGTTCTTTTTACATCGTAGGAATGGACAGGAGAACCACGTATCGTTGAAATGCGGATGATTATGAATCTTTCACAGTTGACCATCTATGGCAAAAATATCGGTGACTTCCATGGATACACCGGTGAACAAAAGACAGCAAAAGACAGCACAAATTGGAATGTCGCAAAAACTAGGATCGCAAATAAGGTAGACATATCAAAATGCGAACAAATTGGGCTGGGGAAAAAGAGGGAAATGCAGACTGTTAAGTTATAGCAAAAACAGCAGTGCCATGGATAATCACAAACCCGAACTGGAAAAGACACAGATCTGTGATAGTACTTCTCATTATGCCGAAGAGCCACTGTGCTGAATGACCTTTACTTTTGATCTGACAGACACAAAGAGGAAAACAGTGCTATGATATCAATCTCCTGAAGTGCTTATTCAGTGTTGATGACATTTGTTCCTATCTGTTCTTTGCCATGCATTTTCAAGTTGCGATACTAATTAAAGAAAATTTTAGGGTTAGGAAAAATGTTTTCCTCAAAGTCATCTATGATAACTCTGTGTTACGAGCGTTCCAGAGTATTGTGTTTGACCAATATCGAACCTGAGGTCGAAAGAAAAAAGAAAGGATAAAGGCTAAAAACCCAATGGTGTCCCTGTTAAATGATCAGCAATCAGAGATCATTTATTCATTTAAATAAACATAAAAAAAACAACATTCTAAAAAAAAAAGTTTCCATAAAACAGCTGTGGACAATGCTAAACATTTAGTTAAACCAGTCCATCTAGATTTTAAGACATCAAGGTGCTCTCAAATTTACAGCAAACCAAGTTAAGGTCTTTCGTTATGCTACATTAATAAAAATAACACCATTATTGAATTTTGGCCTGTGGTCACAAAGATCCAAGAATGTGTATTTCCAACATGGTGGATGGCCCAGCCATATGGATTAGAGGCTCAGATTATATCTGAATCATAATACCCATTTTATGGATTTGTAGCTAGAGTTAGTAGGAAATGACATCTGGTTTGTCCTTTTGGCCCCATCCGGTACCAGAGATACAAGAATTTGTACTTTCCACTGGCGGATGGCCAGCATATTGGATTTAGAGGTCAAGATTGCTATCGCAACTTCATAAAAACTGATTTAAATTTTGGATTGTTATGCTGAATTAGTCAGGAGAAGGACATCTTGTTTTGTCCGTTTAGCCTCATTCATTGCCAGAGATATGAGGGATTTTATGATTTCAAAAATGGCGGGATGCGGCCATTTTGTTTAGTATGTTTGATCCACTTTTCGGGACTTCGATTTGTCAATTTTGATATATGTTAGCTGACCTTAATCTTCCCAGAAAATGGCAAAAAACTCATTTCATTGTTGAAATTTTTTTGGGGTCATGTGCTATCTTTTAATCTACTATTAAGGAGAGGGGGCCAAAACAAAGTTTTACAGGGGTCCAATTGTTAAATTTGATCCAATTCTGTTGAAAAGCACACCATGTTAGTGTCACCATAAGATTCAGAAAAGGTATAGTTTGTAATAGTACAGGCCTAAAGTTTCAAGTTAGAGGACTGTAAAAACAGCACAAATTCAATAATAAGGGTCAATTCAGTTGTACCAATGAAAAGTACTAAACATCTATAATTGGGCATGATGAAAGTACTTTTACCAGAAAATAAACAGAGGATTCTGAAAAATGTCTTCATGTACCATACACAGCTCACAAGTATGAAAAATTTTCGAATGTTGAGACATTGTTCAATATCTGACACATATGAAACAAACATCAATTACAATCAATGGACACCAATGCTAGTAAGGTTTTAATTATAGAATGAGGACCCAACAGAGGTGCTTAATGGCAAAATTAATATCACTTTATTGGCTTAGTAGTGGATGGAAGGTTAAGCTTATGGTGTCTATATGCTATGTATATTGATAGATTAATTTTAGAGTATCGGTGTTTGTTTTTTCTTTTTGAACACAGTTGCAAAGACCAATACTTTACTTAAGTATTAAAACAAGTGTGGTCGTTTAACATATTTTGCTGAAAATAATTCGAAGATTCACATTTGTTTGTTATGGAAGAAAGGCTTTTTGACACAATGTAAAGACCCTGTTGTTCAATGTTGCTATTTAGAAATAAATGTGTTGAAGGAGCCAATTAAGTTTATTTAATGTTTTAGGGATGGAATAAATAGCGGTCTTTTAAGTTTGTGTTGTTTGTCTTATTAAATAAAGTAATAACAAAAAATTACATATGGCAAAGGATAATTACATTTTCTAAAGGGACAATTGTTTTGATGTATTACTTTTTCCAATATTAATCTCATGCAAAAATGTGGAGAAAATTGACCATGAACTCTAACGATGCGAAGAGAATATGTTTCGCTATATCTGGTGAAAATAGTTGCAGCCCAGATTATGAAGGGGCTTGAGTTATTTTGGTCAAAATAAATTGCAACCAACAGCGAAGCAGTTTGGTGTTGGTATACTTAGAATAATATAGCAGTCTTTAAAAGAATACGTAGCGGGAAAACATGCCATTTGCAGGGAGGGCAAGGTTTGACAAGGGGGAAAGGGAAATATAAAGTAGGTGAATTGTAATGACAATCAACCAGCATTTTGCAGTATCTACGGATTAGAAAGGTATAGTTTGCCCTATCCTGGGTTATAGTTAATGTTATAGGGCAATAAAGGTGGGGGGGGATTCAGGTATCCGGGGATAACATTTTCAGAAGGCTTCGATTCTTTTAAAAATATAAACAACCTCTTCATATAGTCCAACCCAGGAACATAATGCTTGTACTCATATAACCATTTTCATCACATCATTATAAGGCAAAATGTAAACAATGGTCTACATATTTCCATGGGGTTATTACTTCTAAAATGTCAAATGCAGAACAAGTAGAAAATCTGTTATAGATTATGATCAACAAAACATTTAGAGACTAGTTATCGTCAAAATCCGGCACGCACTCAGGAGATGAATAAACGCTTGACCACACTTAATAAGATGACAATAACCTTTAAAGAGGACAACACTTTAATAACATTAAGTCCAATAATTGTGTTTGATTTGACCCCCACACAAATTGGCAACAGAAACACTTTTGGTGTTAATATACTCTGAAATAGTCCAAAAATATATATTAAAAGTCTACAAAACAACCTAGTGTAACATGTAAAATAAGGGGGAAGCGTTTGTACAGGGTAAAAAATTTGAATTGTTCGATTGATACATGAAAATAAAAAGATACCAACACAAAACACACATTTATTGGGCTACTCCTAACGGTTTAAAAAAGGTTAGTTTGCCCTATGTACGCGTTATAGTTTTAGTACAATATGCTCATAACAGTTCAAGGTCCATCCTGGGGTAAATTCATCGGAATGGTCCGATTTTGATGATCGGACTGGTTGTAAACTGTTAAATTTTGTCCCCTCTAGAATAAGTAAATGGAATAGCATTCTTTGTTTGGAACTTTCTATAAAGAATTACAGAGCTATGACTGGTAACCTCCCATAGACCATGTACCCCAGTCACAACTTTGCGGTTCTAATTATGGCAACAATATATAGATGGTGCAATACCAGATATTTCGGGTTTTGTAACCATTTAGACGAACAATTTGACACCAATTTTTATAACGACGGAATATATCTGAAAATTTACCCCATTGTGACCTTGAACCTATTTGACTCATAAGGGAGCGCCACCACTAATGACTCTCCCTTAGGAATACACGCATTTTAGTAGAGGTGGGCATATTTCTTAGTCAAAATTAGCCTACCTTACAAGTATTTTTTAATTTGGTATCAAAATAAAGCCTTTTTCTGAAGATTTTAGAAATTTTCCTGAATATGGTGTTGACCATCTACTTTTCCCCACGTTATTTTTCACTTAAAAACGCAATAGCTAAATGTACCACCCCGCATCACACTCATATCTAGGAATGACCACCCGTGTACATCCGCGGCCGTATCTTGGGTTTGCGATGAAACCTGAATTTTGTTTCTCACGTTATGCAATGGACATTTAATTTCTATCGCATGTGGATAGCATGCGATTTGAGCTTCCCGTTATGGAAGAAATGACCACAGAAAGCTTGTCTAAGCCTTGCACTTTTTTAGCCGATTTGCGTTATTTACATAACGTGGATTATTCAGTGTGCCGCCCCATAACTATGGAACTACCAATTTGCAGATAGGGCAACTAATACCTTTTTTTAATTCCTGGGAAATGTAACGAACACGTTGGCATACTTTTTCGAACGCGTTTGATACTTTTCATATTTTGACCCCTGTT
>JAMKCH010045150.1:0-13068 GCA_023653785.1 Ophioderma brevispina | reverse complement strand
ATTTAATCAAAGTCCTTTTTGATGCAAAAGATTTAAAAAAAAAAACATTGCCATCAAACAAGGTGCAGACCATGACTAGTTCTGCTGCTGCACATTATCGATCCCTGAATGTCCACTCAGCAACCGCGACTTGATAGTTGTCCGGGTAATCATAACGCTCCTGTCCTTCACTTTCAATCGCCGTGCTTGGGAGTTTAGCCTTCCTAAGCTTTTGCAACTGTTCAGACTGTAGCATTGGCCACGAACAGCTTTGCAATGAGATGGACCCAAAAGTTTTCCTCTTGAAAAAGTCAGCCAAGCTTTAAGGCTCTTCTCCTTCTCTTGAAAGTATGAAACCCCATGAATGGACGTGGTTTGGGCCTATGTCCACCAGGCTGCACATTGTCATGAATAAGTTTACCAGCACGGGTGCTCTGGAGACTAACCTGGTTAATATTACAGTCTTTCAGCATGGTAGAGACAAAGCTATAACAATCTGGCCCCTCTTCGCCTTCCGGAAGATTTTGAAAATAACAATGTTACACATCCTACTGCCTATTTTCGAGGTCGTCAAGTTTGATCTCCGCAAGTTCAAGCTTGGCTGTGTTTCTAACTCCTCAACTAGCCTTTAATATTGTCATACGAGTTCCATCTCCAACTTGAACCTTCTCAAACAGGTACTTAAACTCCCTAAACACCTTAGAAAACATCTGCTTTGTATGATCTCAAAAATCTCTGAAAGCCACTGTGGCCGGTGCGGTTTAGCGTTTGCCGACAAATATGTGGTGATCCATGGGCGCCGCCATTTGGCTGCGTGACCAGGATAGCACCTTCTGCAGCAAAGACATCCATAACTTGTCGTGATCAACGAGGGCTTGATAAGAGTTGTAAAGTTTTCATGGTTTTTGTTGCTCCCCTGAGATTTTGATGGTGTAGCGGGTCTCTTAGTTTCCTGAATTCTCAGGGTTTTATATGATTATATAAATAGCACCCGACACTAATTCAAAACGCAACCCTAAAGGACGAAATTTCGGGAGCCCCTGCAAAGCGTGCTCTACAGACAAGCGGTAATCACGTGACCCATGACACAGTAACTTAACAAAAAACCTTAACCTACGGAAACGCACAATTTTGTATGTATTTAATATTATTTGCACCTTATTATTATTTAATTGAAAAGGCAAGAAACTAGACGAGCAGAAATTGATGCTACGGGAATATATTGAAATGGAGGTCATAATAGCTGAAAAATTCATAATATTATTATAAATTAAATATGAACACGAAACCATATATGGGCTAGGGGCTGAGGCTAGAGACACTGATCTCTACACATGGGATGGCTTGTCTCCACGCGAGTGAACCTGCGAGCCGGTGAAACCGGAAAGTTGCACACGTCCATTTTGCTCTACCCAAAATCATTCACTCGGTTGCACGTGTTTCTATGGGATGCGTCAACGTCGCCTTTATAAAAGTACTTTCCTGGTCAATATCTGAAAAAAAACTCAAGCATTTGCAATGTGCATGAAGTATTGTGGCCCGTTTGCCTGAAATTAAACTGTGAGTAGACGTAAACAAATTGTATTCTAGGCAATTTGCGACCAGCTTCCGAATTATAGTGACAATTAATGGTGGGTATACGTCGTAGCCTATACACTTTACATAATACTGTATGCACTTGCATTGGCCCTGTACTAGACTACAGTGCTGTGCTCTAAAGCTATGACGCCATGGGATACTATGTAATGGAGCTCTAATACCTGTAGTTCACTCTAAATTAGTACCGTAAATCATGAGTCTTTCCGCTGGATTTACATGGGAGAAATGGATCACACTTAGGCCTAAGGGATTAGCTTGTGATTTTACATGGTATCACAAAACAGTGTCACTAGACTAGCTTCTAAATACAAGGTCAAGGTCCCAAAATTTCAGTTCCTTCCAATTTTAATTTCCAAGTGATTTTTTAAACACAATGAGTTTGTGACTATATGACCCATAGACTGCAGTGCATTATCTTTTATTCAAAGTGAGATTTTTATCGAGGGCGAGGGGTGTGGGGGTTGGGGGGGGGGTTTGTTGGGTGCCCATAGGCATTCCAGGAGTTCTGAAATTGGACCACCAAAAGGCTAACAAGACCAATTTTCACTGAAATTAACCCCTTACGGAAAGTCTAAACGAAGCCTAGTTTGGTTGAATATTATATATTTTCAGGTTTTTTTTAGAAGAGGACCAATTATGCCGTAAAATTATACCCCTTGAGGGGCCTGTTCAATACGTGACTACTAAAATACCTTTAAAATAGCCAAGTATACCAAAAAATTATACTTTTTCTCTATTGAAGAAAAATTACACACTCGGGTTTATTTTTTTTTTTTTTTCGCTATATGTTAAGCAGGTTTAGGTTAAATTTCCCTATTTGTATTATTGAACCAGTCACAATCAAAACTGAATTTGATACCCCTGAACTTCATTATTGTGAATTTATACCCCTAGAGGTTGTCCCACATTGCAGGATATGTCGCCTTTTTTTTTGGAACGGGCATTGGTACCCGACCAAATTCAAGAACCCCCCAGGAATTTTATTCCAAAAATATCCTTAATTATTTTTTTTTAAATAGAAAGTGCATGCCCCAAATCCCTTAAAAAGGCCCTTTTTTAAAACTGGCATTAAGTTTTCTAAAAAAAAAAAGAGTAGGATGATAGTTATCCATTGGTACCAAAATCAAGTGTCTATGGTATTCCTGTGCCATACTAGGCGTGTTGCTACTTCTCCCCCAAACCCAAAGGGGTACCCCCCATCCCCATCCATAAATTGGAGGCTACCAGTCATTGACGGGCTCAGAGGGAGAATGGTAAAGCGGAAAAACCTGAAGGAGAAGTAATAATAGTAATATATCTGTGAATAATAGTATAGTCAAAGCAATTAATCAGTTTACATGGTTACTGACATGAATATTGTAGTCTGTGAGCTGAAAACCTGAAATATGGCATTTTAAAGGACTTTTTACAAACATTTTGATCTATTTTGTTCGACATACCCCCCCCCCCGCCATGACTCGAAAAATCAAACCCATAATTGGACAAACATTGACAAGACACGCGATTAATCGCCTACTTCTGTCCCTTTTACGTAGTTTCCCTATTTCTTTTGTACGTGCATGATCGGGTTCTTGGGTAGAGCCAAAGGGCAGCAGTGCAACTTCCGGTTTCTTCACGTTCGAGCGCCGATAGCCTATCCAGGTGTAGAGATCAGTGGGCTAGAGCCAGGATTTACAGAAATAACCCACCGCGCCGCCACGATTAGAAGAGGCTAAGTAAAAATCCTGACAAAACTCTTAACGGCATTATGATACGAACACTCAGTCGTGTCCTTGGAGGGCTTTGCAAATTGTTAACACCGATGCAAGCAGGTGAAAAACTATTAAATAGGAATGTAATCGGGCTTACAAACATAACAATGGGATACAACGCAAACAAAGTTGCGAGGCAATGATATGTTCAAATGGCGTGCAACGAGTGTCTACCTCAAAACAGAAACCTATAATGTTCAAAAGATTTAGTGTAAATTGTCCAGCAATAGGGGCCCGTTTCTCAAACGATTGTTTAACGCTAATCACTTGTTAATCGCAATTTAAACGCCCGCTAAAATACATACGCTATTCTCAAAGCTGGTTAAATTTTAAACGCGTTAAATTTTGCCAAAATCGTTAGACATGCCTAAAACGTTGTTACACTTAGACTTGGTCGGGGGTAGTTTAAGGCGTGTTTAACATTCAGTTTTCATCAAATGTCTGTGATTTATACTCGTGGTTAGACCAGTTCCCTCAGTTATTTCTATTATTTTCTTTTGAGTCCTCAATGATTTCTTCTCGTCCATTTTCCTTTGCTTCTATTTTCATGTGTGTTTATATGTTTTAGTATTGAATGATATAGCAAGTGGGACACAATGACATAAAACTTTTCAAATAGGCCCGGTTTTGTCTGAATCATTCAAACAAAATCTAAAGCTCCTTGCGTTACGCGCATGTGACAAATTTACACGTGGGCTTCCTGCATTGCATATTACAACTAAGGAAGGCATTGTCTGACAATATAAATATTGTTCACGCACACGTAATGATATAGGGCAAGATAAGTACAGTTCGGTGGATGATATTGCGGTGTTTAAATTCAGTGGTTAGATAAACGACTTGTTAACATATTAAACCTGCGGTTTTTTAAACAGTGGTTAGATAAACCACATGGTTTAGGCCTAACCACCGTGTATTTTAAACATCGTTTGAGGATACGGGCCTTAGTCTTGTATTGAGTAGTGCTCTCTCATGAAGCAGAGCAAATGAATGAGAACGGACGAATATGCTGCAACGAATTCTATGAGTGTGCATTAGGTTAAGAGAATTGTTAAATGCGAAGAGAGGAGACGGCGATACACGCGGGAGTGATTCAAACCGCTCATTGTGATTAAAGTTACTATCTTTGACCATCGCTGAAGCTGTACCCACACTACCCCATTTTTGGAAGAAAATTTCGAATTATTGAATATAATTAAAACGGGATGAGTATTTTGCACCTGAATTAAAGGGGAAACATTAATACTCTCACCGAGATTTCTTCGCCTTCCTCTGGCATCTGGCATAATCAATTGCAACAGTTGTGAAACCAAAGCTCCTACCTGTAAAGGATTTGACATCCAGCATCGGCAACACTGTCCTCTGCCTTGTTAAAAAATTTTAGTTTGGGAGATAAGGTCTTTGGTTCTCCCGTTGAGCAGAAACTGTCTGTTTGTTCCGATAACAATAAAATCGATCCCGAACCCGATGCAAGAAAACGCACCAGCCTAGTCCAGCTGGACACGCAAAGTTGTTTAGTATCCAAATTCGTCATACTCGAAATGTGTCCGGCAACTCAACACAACGCAGAAGATTGGTTTAGAAGATCGTACGAGAGAAATTCTCCCGCAAAACCCTTGGAACAGCCCCAACCTTAGAGGAATATCCTCAAACATTGGTAAACGCCTTTGGGGAGATCCTGGTAGTTCTAGAAGAATTTTTGAGCCGCACTGGGACTTCCTGATTGTGTTACTGACATAAACGAGTACGACGCCATGCTTGCTGACCTGAACGGTGGTTATAGAGGTATTTAATTTATTAATTTGCGAAAATACGAGAAAACCCGCGACACCTTAGTATTAAATTTATTGCATGATGCTCGAACATATACGATCACTATAAAATTCGCGAAACAATTCTGCCTGTGTTACAGTATCCAAGTGTAATGCTGGAAAACAAAATTTTGATCCTACTCCATGAAAGGCCAGATTGCGATGGTGACAAGGTAAAAACAAAATAAGAAAAAGTGACCCGACTGAACGAGTCTTGTCATTGGCTATAGCCACAAGGGAAAGCACCGCCGGATTGGTCAAACAAATGAAACATGACGCCAAAATTTGCATAAAGGGAAAGGGATGGAACAGACTATTCTTTTCCAGGGGCAAATGCATTTATTTATTCAGACAAAGATGTAATAAAAATGGTATTATTAAACTTGTGCTGAAAACTTGTATCTATTGATCTATTGGATAGAGATTTCAAAAACATTTGATTTGAGAAACATCAGGAAATTATTATTTTTACCCTATTTGACCCAGAATTTCGCTATTAGGGAAGTTAAATAACCGTTCCCAGCCCTGCTAAAAGTTTACATCATTACAGTATTTAAACATAGTTGGCATCTATCCCCAGATGGCACTGGGACTGTTTAAATTTTACCACTACAGGGGTATCAGAAAGGACGTTACCCAGAAAACGGCCCATTTTGCTACACTTAATCAATTCTATCCTTGTTTTAGCTTATATTATGAAAATATATACTCTTTCGAACATATGTTGAAAACAAGAAAGAAAACAGTAAAACGGTTGAAAAAACTAACCAAACACAATGATTATTTTCCTAAAAATGATGCAAAACATTACGTGTCCAGGCATATCGCAACTCGTCAAGCCATAAAGGCCATAACGTATGCCCGCAACGCGTTGCGACATTTCGGCAACGCGTTGGACTTTCGGCAACGCGGTTCGCGAGAAAAGTGCAAAGCGTTGCGGGATCGTCGGCCATTAGAATGACGAATTCTCTGTGACGTATTGCAAAAGTAGACCCACCAAAACGCGTTGACAAAGTATCTAGCAACGCGTTGTGGAAACTCACAACCCGTCGCAAGCCTTCGCAAACGCGGTGCGACCTTCACAACGCGTTGCGACCTTCCACAACGCGTTGCGAAGGTTCACAAGCCATAAGGGTAATAACGTATCGCCGCAAGAGTTTGTGAGAAAGTAGCAAACGCGTTGCGACATTTTGGCAACGCGTTGCGGCCGTCGGCCAATCAAAATCATGCATTTCTGTGGACTATGTTCAAAAAAAATAATCCACAACGCGTTGCGGCAATACGTTATGACCCTTATGGCCTTCACAAAGCGTGCAAGCCTTCACAACGCGTGCGAGCTTTCACAACACGTTGTAAACTTCCACAAACGCGTTGTGAAGGCATATAAGGGTCAAACGTATTGCCGCAACGCGTTGTGAAAGGTTTGCAACGCGTTTGTGAAGGTAGCCAACGACGTGGCGTCTGTGAGATTATATTTTTGAATAAGTTCACAGAACTCATGATTTTAATTGGCCCAACACCGCAACGCGTTGCCGAAATGTCCAAAAACGCGTTGCTGAAAGTTCGCAACGCGTTGCCGAAATGTCGCAACGCGTTGTGATTCCTCCAACGCGTTGCGGCAAACGTTATGACCCTTATGGCGTGGACCTTAGCACACGGCGTTGTGAAGCTTGCTGCAAACGCTGTTGTGAAGCTCGCAAACGCGTTGTGAAGGTTTGCAACGCGTTTGCAAAGTATCTAGCAACGCGTTTGTGGGTCTATTTTTTTGAAATACGTCCAGAAATTATGATCTTGATTGGCCGACGTCGGGTGCAACGCGTTGCTGAAATGTCGCAACGCGTTTTTGCTACTTCCTCGCAACGCTTGCAGCAATACGTATGGCCTTTATGGCGTGACATACACGGCTACAATAGCAGAGAAAGAGAAGGAAACATGTACATTGTAATTCATTATGGGATTTGGGCCCACACATAAGTTCCTACATTTAATATCGTTCGCAGTAATGCCTAATAAAAACACCCTGAAAAACATTCAGTATTTGTTCTGCAAAATTAAGTGACCTATATGCCCTCCACACGTCTCCCATCAATTCAATGCAGATATGAATTTGGTTATTACAAGCGCAACTTTCCAAAATAATGGCATGGGGCATAACTCCTACAATGGTTTATTCTACTGAAATCTTGGGTGTAAAGGACCATCGTCATCGTGAATGGGTTTAGAAACGTTCCGTCCAAGGTAGGGTTACCAGTAAGATGGCCAACAAGGAGAACAGGAGGAAAAAATTCTGGAGCATGGCCAGACTCCAAAGAAGTCCCAAGGAGAGAGATATTGATCGTCAACGAACAGGGACGATCAGCCCGCCAAAAATAATACCCTGGTGTATTGCTGCGTGCGTAGAGAAAAAAACCGGAACAATAAATTCTAACCAAGCCAAGCAACGGACCTGAAAATTTGAGGTATATGGCAGGGAGGGTCTTAAACATTTTTATTTCGGGGATTATGGCCCTCCAGGGTTTCCTCTGCTAATTGTAGCCGTGGACAAAGTAGTTGCATCATTTTTAGGGAAATACTTTTATTTTTTCACCGTTTTTTTCTTGTTTCACCATCTGTCACAAAACTTACAATTTTCATTAAATATAAAGCTTACCAAACAAGGATTAGAATTGAGTAATAAGTAAAATGGGCCGTTTCTGGAGGGGATGGGTTTAACGTTCTTTACTGAGACACCCTGTAGTCTCCAACAATGATACAGAAAATCGAAGTTCAAGCCGTACTCGTAAGCCCATAGTAAACTTGAAATTATGGCACATTATTCCAAAATAATTTGAAACTGACGAAATTGAAGACTTGTTGCGCGAAAGAAAACCAGTATTGGTGATGCGGATCTAAAATGCGACGAAAAATTGAAATGCGGATATATTATTTGGTGATAAACGTTTGAAATTGCTAAAGATTCCTATAGCATACTACAAAAATATATGGAGACATTATAATTCGAGAAAATTAACAGTTAACCCCACATATTAATTTGTTCATATGCCGATACGGTACTAAAATTAAAATGTGCATAACCCTACTCTTCTCAAAAAACATAGGCCCTATTCCAAAACGGGTGTTTAGAACGATTTTAAGCTAAGGCGACGGTTATATGCGAGATAAACGTATCGCTTAAGATAACGGCAATTTAAGAAAAGAGAGTTTAAAGTAACACCCAATTGTAAACTCGCAAAAATGCATGGAAATTTAAACGAGGTACGGGGCTAGTTTACGAAGTGTTTTAGTGTGTGTTTCCGCCAAGTGCACGGCCCAATGCACTGTCATATTGACAACAGCAATTGTGCATACCATTCTCGCCCAGTTTGTGTAACACCTTAAACGCTACGGAAGGCCACGAACACTTTGTGCGCTCAAACCATTAAAACACAATAGGCCTTACATACAACTCAGCTGCGCTTTAAATAACGACGATGTTACTTGTGTTTTAAAGCTTCTTTTAAGCGCAAATGGTTAAAATATTAAACGCGTTTTTGCTTAAACGCAATTTAATAAGTCGATTTTAAGCTAAAATCGCGTTTAGCTAAACCCGTTTCGGAATACCGGCCCTATCTCGTTTTTTGAATGAATAATCACCCCGTATACTTTCACAGCTTTCACACTCCCTCCATCGAAATATGAACAGTTCCCTTAGATAAATAATTTCAGAAACATTTTTTAAGAGTTTTAAACATTTTTTTAATGATCAGGCCAAAGACAAATAGTTTTGTTCAGCTTCCTGCTCGCAAGATGTACACAAAAAAAAATCACATTTTATGCAATTCTTTTTTCCAAGAGCTTTTCTTTACATTTAATTTCTATTAAACTGGTGAAGAAACTGAGGGTTGAAAAAGCAGTCGTCTAAAAATGCAAAAAAAGAATTTCCGCCTAGTGAATAGCTTTTTTTGACTGTAAAAGAAAACTGCATACAGCAAGCTACGGAAGTTGAAACAAACTCTTTACTTTGTTGGCATTGTCCCAAAACTTAAAAGTATTGTTTTAATTGAATAAATACGTGGCAACAACTTTCCTGCCCTTCTCGGCGAGGGCTGATATATTACCGTAAAAATTAGCTGCCATATTCTACACGCACAGTCCTGTCATACTACGCTGACTTCAGTACTATTTGAGTTTTCTGGTAAGTGGTTTAAAGTTTCTCCGCCTTGTTCGTGGCGACTTCTACTTGAATCAATTAAGGTCTTGGTCTGCCACATAATGTTTCCAAAGAGGGCTTTTGAGTTATATTTCTCCTTAAAAGGACAGGATATTCAGCTTATAGTATGCTTTTATCCTCGTTTCAACAAATCGGCCATCGGCCAAGTTATCGCTAATTTTAGTATGGTTGGGGGCAATTTTCGCAAATGTCAGTCTAAAACACTAAATAACACTGAAATGTAACGTCTCAATTTCTTTTGGTTTGTTTTGTTTTTCCCCAGCTGTTTTTAAACCATTTTTCCTCAAATTGCTAACTTCCGAAAGGAAACATAGGAAAAACCCTGCAATTACCGCGAATTTCCAAAATTCATGGACTTTTCGATACAACAGTCAAAGTCGCATTGATGCTTAAAATATTGGCAAATATGCAATTAGGTGGTTTCTAGACTTAAAATTCGCTATCTCAAAATACGCTTTTTTCATAACTTTCCGAACGTTTTTTTCTCGATCACGAAATATGATAGAAAGTTAGAATTTTCGGTGATATATGCTTACAATCATTCTACCATGTCGTAACAGAGCCCTTTTTTTGCAATTTGTAACTATTTTAATGAAATATTATTTTTGTTTAATTTCAATGCGACAAATTTTGGTCAAAAATGGGCAAAATTGAATTTGGCGGAAATAACTGTATTTTACACGAAAAAAAATTGGAAAAAGGGCTCGGTTACGAACTGTGGACATCCTTTATACTACAATTGCAGCTAGAAAGATCTGTTGAATCCTCATGTTTTTTTTTTTTTTTTTTTTAAAAAAAAAAAAAAAAATGGGGAATTAAGGTATCAAATTCAAGATAACTCGACATCTTAATGCAAATGAGGTGGACCTTTGACCTTGAATTTCTATATTTTTAAATGTGTCCAACATTTACCATATTCTCAACATAAAAACCAATATAATGTCCTAAAATGTAGAATTTTGTGTTTTATGGCAGACCCCCACCTGAAGTCCTGTACGCTGCAAGCATCTTTCAGCAAATAAGACAACTCCACATATTACAGAAGAAACTCCTGCAACTATAAAAGACGTTTGATAGCTTCCTGTGACGTCGTACATATATCCTGTAGTGATAACAGATGATACATTTATTAGGTCATAAATTTGTTGGATTTATTATTTGAAACGCAGTGATAATTATCAAACCAAAAACTAATCTAATCAATGCTTGCATTTTGACACCTTTATCTTTATAATATTAGATGACAAGGCGACGGTATTTGCTATATATGAAGAGCTGATATGCAAAATGTTTACATCCATTTTTACACTTTTGAGAGAAACAGAAAAAAAAACAACGATATGGTGTCAGTAGGGTGTCATAATGATTGAATATTAAAGTGACAGGAGGAGATTTCTTTAGGATACGAATTTCTCTCAAATTTCACTGGATCGGTTGTAGACTACCTACCGAGAACGTTTCGGAGGTTTATTGGACAAACAGGCGCAAAAGAAAACCGCAAACTTTGTTTTGAACTTGCCTGCTATCGTAATCGTTCCCCATAGCAAACCGGGCTTTGACTTTGTGTCGTGCACGACAGAAACTACTAAATCATCATCGTATTACATAAAGACGGCATATTGGGCTTATTCACTTCAGGTGTGATCTAATACATTGGTAAGCTTTCCAAATATGTAAAAAACCGGGATTCGAGACAAATTGGGCCGCTTCTTCCTGGAAATCTCCTCATGTCTCTTTAAGTTTATTTAGTAGGACCAGTGTGAGACAATATGAACAATGTAAGATCGTTCAAATATCATCTTTATTTTTTCTTAATTATTAATTACCTTTAATTGAAAAAGTGGATGTGAGTCATTTTGCATAACAACTATTTGAGCCCTTTTCTAAAAAGCACCTTTGTGATTAAATTTGAATCAATCTTTTGTCATTACATTATGCACCTTGCCTAATGTTTTTAAAATAAAAAAGAATGACCAGAATATCTCATTTATTTTTTTAGTTTAATGGAATTGGTCAAAATAACATTTTCTGTCCTTTTCCTAAGTATTTCCGAAAAAGCAACTTTTGTTAATTAAAGTTAGTTTTTTCACGCTTAAGTGACTCAAAAACGGTTTATTCTGTTTTTGGCTTCATAAGTGAAGCCTATCTAATCGGGCCGATTCGGCAGAGCGGGCGAAAAAATCTATCTCCGTTGCACTCGGTTGAGTATATTTGTTCAAAATTGCTCGTGTGAAAGTGTGGTATGTGCTCTTCAAGGTGAATGAATTTCGTAGGCAAAATCGGCCTAGAAGTGTGTTATTTTTGCGTCTGTTTCTGTGTTTGACTGTTTTTTGTCGCATGTGTAACCCCGTACCCAAGATACCAAAATCAATACTCACGTGTGTGTTTGTTGTTGTATACGAACGCAGCCGTTGTAAGCGTGATTTTTAATAGCGACACAAAAAAAAAAAAAAAAAAAAAAAAGAATGACCAGAATATCTCATTTATTTTTTTAGTTTAATGGAATTGGTCAAAATAACATTTTCTGTCCTTTTCCTAAGTATTTCCGAAAAAGCAACTTTTGTTAATTAAAGTTAGTTTTTTCAAGCTTAAGTGACTCAAAAACGGTTTATTCTGTTTTTAAAAGTTGAAGAACATTAAAGATAACCCTAAAACATCAAAAAGGAAAACAAAAATATTTTCCTGGGATTTTACAGCCTTTTTATGTCGACATTCCGGGAAATTCCCGAAGATTTCCGAAAGGGAAAAATTACGATATCTCAAGAAGAGAAGGTGGTGTGAAAGTCAAACAAGCACCAAAATGTGTATTTTTTATGGCCATTATAACGTAAAACTAATAACTCAATTTCGGGAAATGGACGTAAGCCCTTTTGCATATCAGCTCTTCATATGTTTTAAAAGACTTTTTCAATAAAATAAAGAAATTTGTCGCTCAAAATAAGTCAGCTAAATAGATAAAATAAACAACATTTGTGGTCCCATTCAAGGAGCCGTATATGGTAGTAATGGTAAGTCACCCATTGGTAGCAGCAGGTGTGCGTTGGAATGTATACCTTGGCTGGGTTTCAATTTTTTCTGTACACTGTAAATTCGTTATGTTGGGTAAGGCTGCCTAGACATTGTATTACACTTGCTGTTGGCAATGGATGGCTCGTCACTACGGTCCAACATGGATGCATCCATGTTATTTCTAATTCGAATAATTGTTTTTAATTCATTTAAAACAACGATGTAACACTGAACATATAATAAAAACGAGCATAAAAATAGAAGCAAAGGAAAAATGGACGAGAATAAATCAACTGAGGACTTAGAAAAGAAAGATAAGAGAAATAAAGGAGACAACTGGTCTAACCACGAGTATCACATATAGCTGAAAATATCAGGGATTTGATGAAAGGGTGAAGTTAAAAACCGCCTTAAACTATCCCCGGACCAAGTCTAAGTTTAACAACGTTTTAGACATGTTTAACGATTTTTTCGGCTAAAATTTAAACAGCGTTTAAAGTTAACCATGCTTTGAGAATTGCGTTTATTTTAGCGGGCGTTTAAATTGCGATTTAACCAGTGATTAGCGTTAAATATCGTTTGAGAATACGGGCCAGAATGTTTTAATTCCAATAAAATTTTGAATTTTGTTTTTATTCGTTTAAAGTCTGACTCAGAGATTTCAGAATATAATTTTTTAATATATTAATTAAAAATAGTCAACTAGAAC